>JAJPUD010028179.1:0-14903 GCA_023553655.1 Myrmecobius fasciatus
GGGAAGGAGGGAAGGAGGGAAGGAGGGAAGGAGGGAGGGAGGGAGGGAGGGAGGGAGGGAGGGAAGGAGGGAAGGAGGGAAGGAGGGAAGGAGGGAGGGAGGGAGGGAGGGAGGGAGGGAGGGAGGGAAGGAGGGAAGGAAGGAAAGGATAGAGAGAAGGAGGGGAAAAAGAAAGAAAGAAGGGAAGAAGGGAGGAAAAGAGGGAGGGAGGGAGGAAAGGTGGGAAAGAGGGAAGGAGGAAGGGAGGGAGGGAGAAAGGAAGGGAAGAAGGAAGGGAGGGAAGAAAGGAGGGAGGGAAGGAGGAGGTGGAAAAAAAGATGAAGTCCTGAGTGCCAAGAATGGAGCCAAGAGAGGAGTAAAGGAGTAAGTTTGGTAGACTAGAGCAGTTCTTCAATGAAAATTTGAGGAAGAACTCACCAATCAGAGGAGCTGCAGAAGAGTAGGTACCTTCTAGAGCAAGAATGTCATAAGAACAGAGTCATCTTCCACTTCTACAAAATTTACTGGATTCTTTTCACATTGATTTGGGTTACTTATCTATTCTTCATCTTTTCTTATTAACTTTTATTTAAACTCCAAATATAAATAAGGATATAAAGCCAGTGCAACAGTAAAAAGATTAGGAAGAGGTTCTACCTAATAAAATCTAATTAGTATTTTTTCTAACTTTTCTAATTTTTCTAAACCCTATAGAAAATGGTGTGATTACTTAAACAGACTCTGTTTTATGTCTGCCAGATGTAAACTACATGTTCATTTGGAACCAAGTTAGAGGAAGAGTGAAAATACTGTGTTCTTGGCTCAACTCAAAGTGATGAAGCAAAAATTGCATATGCTAATAGCATATATAATGCCACAGAACTTTAGTCAGACTTTAAGCATTATGCCCCCCAACAACAACAACTCCAAAAATATAAGGAAAGACCTATGCAATTCTTTTTTCCTCTAATAGCATTTTTGCCAGCATGCAAATCAAAATTCTGCAGACTATTTTAATTTTTAAAAGTTCAAATTAGGTTATTCTACAGCTCATAATGATTAATGGTTGTGAAAGTAAATAAAAAACTAAACTGATTTTTTAAATATACAACATATCCTCACTGCCACAAGTGAATTTGAGTCAGCTTTTGTTATTTGTAGTTTCAGTCTCTTTGTGACCTATTTGGGGTTTTCCTGGCAAAAATAATGAAGTAGTTTGTCATTTCCTTCTCCAGCTCAGTTTACAGAAGAATGGAGGTAAGCAGGGTAATGTGATTTATCCACAGTCACTTAATAAGTCACATAATAAGTATCTGAAGCCAGATTTGAATTCAGGAAGATGAGTCTTCCTGTCTCCAGGCCTTGCATTCTACCCACTATGGCACCTTGTTGCCCTTCAACTCAGCTACTGGTTTGCAACCCTCCATCACTAAAAACTACTTAGGAGGGAAGACATTACAGGCCAATGTATATGAACTTGTTGAAATATATATTACTCCTTCCTTCACAATGAGTTTTAGATTCCAATTCAAAAGATATAATTTATTGTCAAAAGTATGACTTTTGATAATTTTGTAGCATGAAACAGCCATAATGGTTTATATGAGATGAAAAATATGCTGGATATATGTATTTAATTATGATATTATAATCAAAGTTACCTCAAATATACAAATATACATTTGTAGCCCTCAATAAATGTTTATATATATATATATATATATATATTTAAATTTATATATATACACATGCATAGATATAGATACAGATGTCGATACAGGCAAAACCAGGGACTTTTTGCTGATTTTAGGTCTCATTAGTGTTAAGAGTGCTCTCTGTGAGAAACATCCTCTCTCAATGGAGATCATGTCTTTGTAACTTAAAGTCTTAGAGGATTTGGTACATTGAAAGGTAAAGTGACTTTCCTAGGGAAATTAGTATATGTCAGAAATGAGCAGAGGACAAGAATCTGTCTGTCTATTTATCTAGGATGGACATATAAAATCTTAAAGCCTGTACATGTGCCCCAAATAGTACACAATAACCAAAAATAATTAGTCTTCTTTATTCTAAGTATGACGTCTTAATGAAATAATTATTTATTCTAAGTACAGATCAGATTAGAGGCATAGTTGGACTTGATGATCAAAAAGACAGAAGAATGCATTTTGGTAAACTATTCAATAAGAATGCTTAAAGGGGCAAGTAAGTGGCACAGTGGATAGAGCAACAGCCCTGAAGTCAGGAGGACCCGAGTTCAAATCTGGTCTCAGTCACTTAACCCCAATTGCCTCAGTAATTAAAAAAAAGAAAGAAAGAAATTACTCAAAAAGAAAAGAACTAAATCAGAAGAACAGAGTACATACTAACTGATAGACTTAGAGTGAATAATTTTTTTTAGAATTTTATACATTGTAACTGATTTAAATATAGTTTCAAAAGTTACTTTAATTGACTATATTGATATTTACTATTAAATGATATTGCTGATTCTAAGTTTCTTATTCAAAATAAAGATTTTAAAGTATTTTACATCTTATAAGTTAGATTAAATTGAATACTAAATATTTCTTATATATAAATATGATTAATTTTAAGAGAAAAAATTCTCATTGAGAAAACTAATGTTGCAAAATTGTATTTCAACAATGCAAGAGTAATATACCTATACCTATGAAAGTTAATTTGCATGCATAATAACAAACAACAAAGAAAAAAGTCATACAAAAATATTTTCATCACAGGGAAAAAAATAGATATTTTATAAGCTTAGAATTCATATCTTAATGACATGTGCCAAAATACATAATTCTGACATTTTTAACTCATGTCATCTACTCCTGAGAAGATCTTAATGGAGGATTGAAAGCCTTAAAAAGAAATGAATCATTTTGAAAATATGATTTACTCTAGCATTATAAAACAAGAAGCATAAAATTAACTCTACTAACATTCATAATAGCCTGTCTGTCATTAATCAGCCAGTTCCAAATATTGTTCTCTAAACTTCTGGATTAAAAACTAAAAAACTAAAAATGGAGAGATATTTTTTTCAATAATGAAAAATATGCAAAAACCCCAGTCAAAATGAAAAATGTATCTCCTACTTAAGTATAATAAGCTGATCTGAAATGTTTACACATTCCTAAAACTTTGGGGTTTTTTTGTTTGTTTGTTTTTGTTTTTTGTTTCTTTTTGCTTTTTGCTGAGGCAATTGAGGTTAAGCGACTTGCCCAGGGTCACACAGCTAGGGAATGTTATGTGTCTGAGACCAGATTTGAACTCAGGTCTTCCTGACTTCAGGGCTGGTGCTCTATCCACTGCGCCACCTAGCTGCCCCTAAAACTTTGTTTTAAGTCTACATTTCATACTTAAAGTTTGCCTGCAACTGAATATACATAAAGTATCACCAAAATGACAAATGATGATTTCCTGATGGTTACATTAAGCTGCTGCTGAACAGGGTAAACATGTCAGTTCAATTTGTTTACATCCCCACTGAGTTGGCAAAGCTTTCAAAATACTTGTTTTAATGGCAAGGTGGAATTGTGATAACAAATGAATTCAATAATTGTCTATATAGCTAAAAGCTTTCAGTAGTACCAATCTGCTGCTTTCATTTCTAAGACAAAAACAATATCCACTTAACTTCAATTTCTCTTTTGAAAAAAAAGAAGGAAGTTGTGCTAGTGAAATTACTTTAAAAAACAATAGTTCATTCTAGGTTATATTTCTAATCATGTTTTTGGCTTTAATTCTAATTATGCTAGAGAAACTATTATTTCTTTTCCTTTAGTGTTTCACTGATAAGACATTTTAAAAATATTCTGCCTCTGTCTGGTAACTTCCTATTTATTTAACAAAAATGCAATTAATTCAGGTTTTTCAGTTACTTGAATCTTTATTTTCTAAAAAAGGATCAAATCAATTACTACAGTCCCTAGCAACATTTTATGACAGTTTGCCTCTCACAGCTGGCTTTATCTGATTTCATTTCATAAAAGTCAGTTCCCTTAATTTCTTACTTTTTCAACTGTTATGGACAATATTTTGAACATCATAACAATTCAATAGAAGTTCTTCTTCAGTAGCTAGTCAAGAAATGTGCCAAAACCCATGAATATTTGTTTTTTTTTAAATCATCTTGCTCAGGTGGTTTCCAGTTTCAAAAATAAAATTGCTATAGAGAGGTATTACTTTATGTATAAAAAAAAAACTACCTGCAAATTGATAGGCAAGAATTTTCTAAAAGTAGTATCAGTTTACTTATAATAGGGCATTTGACTTAACTTGAATACAAAGAATGCCTTCCATCAGAGAGTAATAAAATATTGATGTAAAAATTCACATGGTACCCTTTCGAGGACCTTCAAAGAGATTTTCCAAATTTTTACCAATCAATCATGTGTCTATATTTTATATAATTCTAGCTTATAAAATTGGAGTTTTTAGAGCTAGAAGCCATCAAATTTAAGCCCTTCATTTTATAAATGAAGAAATTGAAAGCTAAATAGATAGCTTTCCCATAGTTGCAAAACTAGTTAGAGGTAGAACCAAACCTCAATGCCCATTGACTTCTTTCCATTCCAGTTATGTCTGCATCTCACTAATGTATTTGAATATTTAGGCATTTGTTTAAAACAATCTGACAAGTAATATGACTTCAAGACAATTTCTTGAAGCCCCTCTGAATTCTTTGTCCTCAGGCCTCATAGGACCTCTTTGGGTGGTAACATGGCCTCTGAGAATAAAACAAAAGAAAACAAAACTTGCTACTATAATACAGAGCTTCAGAGAAATTATTCATATTTCTACAATTTCTCAAATGAACATAGGACTATAAATATGCTAATTTCAGCCATATCTCCCAGGAAAAGAATGTGTTCTTTCCCACAGCATGTTTGGCAAACACTGCCTGGAATCGCATTGCTATTACAGATTTCTAGGCATTTTTCTTGTGACACGGATTAAAAAACAACTCAATACATTGCTATTTAATCTTTTTAAGGTAAAAAAAAGGAAGATGTAAGAACCATACCCATGCAAGAAGCAATAAATTTCTTTTGACTGTTCCACAATATCCTAACATCCCCACAATGATAAGGAAACAGCAGACAGCAATCATGATGGGATGAACCACAGGAAAGTAAGTTAAAATGACAGCCTCCTCTACCCTGAAAAGAAACAAAAAAATTGGGATAAATCACCAAAAAATGAAAGAAAAGACAAAGTTGTATATTAAGAAAACTTATAATCACTATGTGTAAATATAATGCTCTTTTCAGCATAAGATAATCTCTCTTTCAACTTATTATGAACATATTCTTGGGCAAAAGTCTTTCTTAGAAAGGCAAATTAAAACAACTCTAAGGTTCTGCTTCATACCCCTCAGATTGGCTAAGATGACAGGAAAGGATAATGATAAATGTTGGAGGGGGTGTAGGAAAGCTGGGACACTAATGCATTGCTGGTGGAGTTGTGAACTGATCCAACTATTCTGGAGTGCAATCTGAACTAGGCTCAAAGGGTTATAAAAGTGTACTTACTCTTTGATCCAGCAGTAAGTATTACTGCTGAGTTTGTATTTCAAGGAAATCATAAAGGAGGGAGAAGAAGTCACATGTGCAAAGATGTTTATAGGAACTCTTTTTGTGGTGGCAAAAACTGGAAATAAGTAGATGCCTATCAATTGGGAAATTCCTGAATAAATAATGGTATACAAAAGTAATGGCATATTACTATAAAAATGATCAACAAGGTGATTTTAGAAAGGCCTGGAAAGATTTATGTGAACTGATGCTGAGCAAAACAAGTAGAACTAGGGATACATTGTACACAGCAACAGCAAGAGTGTGCAATGATCAACTATGAAAGACTTGATTCTTCTCAGTGATTCAATGATTCAAGGCAAGTCCAATAAATTTTGGATTGAAAACACTATCTGCATCCAGAGAGAGAACTACGTACACTAAATGTAAATCAATAAATTCTATGTTCACTTTTTTTCTTTTTTTTCTGTTTTTGTTTTCCTCTCATAGTTTTCCCCTTTTGTTCTGATTTTTCTCTTCCAACATGATTCATAAAGAAGTGTGTGTGTGTGTGTGTGTGTGTGTGTGTGTGTGTGTGTGTAAATGCATATATGTAACCAGGGGAAAAAAAGAAAACAATAAAATAAAGAGGAAAGTAAAACAAAAAAGTCTCTCTTAACTGATAAATTGGAAGACAGATGAGATGAAAACCTTCAAGACTTGCTAACAGAGATTAGGAATTGCAATGGAAATAAACTAAGGAAGACTGGGTCAGTGAAATATACCCTCCCCTGCTTATTAAGCTTATCCCACCTTCTCTTCTATCCTCACCAATGAATCTAAGGTTTTCAGAAAATTATAAATTGATCTGCAACCCATTTCAACAACAACAACAACAAAATGAAGTCAGGAAATGGACCATGAGAGAAAGGTGAAAGACAAATGGATTGAAAGATTTAGACCAAGAATATCAGAAAGAACAGTAGAAGATTTTTATATATTGCCCAGAAAAAAAAATAGCCAGAAAATATGTAGGCCCTAATACACAAGCTGATACTATGGATACAGCATCAAAAAGATATGTCTGATTGATCCATATATATATATATATAGTCATTTGATCTCCTCTGTGACAAACTGGTGTATAAAATGGCTAGAACGAGCTAGGAACCAATGATGACAAGGGATGGCACACATACAGATAAAGCCAATGAAAGAGAAAATGTGCCATACAAGTTCCAAATGAAAGAGAAAGAAGGAAAAATCCTTCATGTGCGATCTAAATGGACAAGTGTGTTGTACTCAAGATTATTAAGATGATTATCTGAAAAACAGCATAGCCAACAATATTAAAATAAAAAATATTAAAAGAATTATAAATCCTACCTTGTTTCTGCAGTTAAAGTCAGAACATTATTCAGATAATCCCTCATCCAAGCAGAAACTGCCAGCACACTGATGGACATCAACTAGGGAAAAATAGATTTTTTATTGAGTATTTAATATAATGATACTGCTGGAACAATTATCAAATACATGATTTAATCAGAATTTTTGTGTCATTATCTATAATAACCATTTATTACTTATTGAACCACATGTTACTATTATAATATATGAAGATGATCACAGATTTTTTTTTTGCTCTAAGAAAAATATTTACTAAACATTATGGCTGGAAAGAAATTGCGAACAACAGTTTAAAAATCAAAATCCAAAAAAGAGGTTTGCTAGGGAACCTTAAGTGAAAGTGCTTCAGGTGGAGGGGTTGAGGATTGACTCCCAAAGCTTCTCATCACCAAAAATGCCCTGGGCACCACTACCATGGGGAGAAGCTGAGTTTCCAATGGGGGTCTTCTTGGGATGAACTAAAAATCAGATCTACAGAGGAGACCAACCACATCTCCAAGGACACCAGTCATCATGGGAGTCCTCTTCTTCCATTGCCAGCTAGAATGGCTATCAGAGATCATCTAGTTCACTGCTTCCCAATTATTTCAAGTATTCCTTTTTACATCAAAAAAAAAATTTAAGGAATCCTTACACGATAGACTGAACATATGGCTCAGGCACTGCTACATGGAAAACACTTTTATTCTTCATTGACTGGCTGATAGCTATTGTGATAAAAAAAAAAAGCTATCATCTATTTCACCCCTTTTTTAGTACCAATTCCAGAAAATGGCATTCATTTACTTTACTATAAAAATCAAAACCATCAATACTTAGCTCACTCAAGTCTCCTACTCCACATAAAAACTCCTCTACACATTTTTACACAACCTCCCCTTCTTCCACTGGTTTAATCTCTTAAGGGGAAAAGATCTCTTTCTTCTTGTTAAGACTAACACCTCAACTGTAACATAACCTTCATTATATTCCCTTCTGTATCCTCTGGAAGCTTCCTCATCAATCTCTCCCTTCTTTTATCCCATCTTTAATCTTCTCAGCATCATGAGCTGGAGGACTAAGAAAAGCCTCCTGAAAAAATAAGTGATCATCTATCCTCTGCTAAAAGACTTCCAATGAGGAAGAATCCAATGTTTCATGAGGCTGTCCTCTCATCTTTGGGTTAGCTTCTCTACTTGCTCCTTTCTTCCTGCCTATAGCTTATAGCATGTTAATGTATCTCCCATCCCCCCCCAAAAAAACCCCACAATAATAAAAACCTTCCATTTGACTCTCCTTTAATTCTCATTCTATACTAACTCTTTATATTTTGGGTAGCTAATAAAGATTAAAATCATATCTAAAGTGAATGTAGATGCAAATGTTCTTTTTTTAAATAAAAATTCTTTATAATATCTCCTCCACCATTCTCTCAGGATCCCAATAGCCAAAGGTTCAGAAACATTTATCTATTTCAATCATTTTATTTTATCAATGAAGAAAATTAGAATTAGAGAGGATAATTAACTGGTTCAAAGTCACATTGCTAGTAAGGACAGTTGGAACTATAAAGGAATTAGTCTCCTAACTCATTGCACAGTGGTTTTTCCTCTATATGACACAGAATCAGAAGTAAAAGTTGAAAGGGGCCTAAGAGGCCATCTGGTCCAGTCAGCAGGACATAAAAGGTCTGTTCCATTCAGTCACTAAGCAGTTATTAAGTGTCCTCTACATGCCAGGCACTATGCTAAGCACTGGGAAGAAAAGAAAAAAAAATCTTGCCTTCATGAAGCTTATTTTCTAATGGAAGAATCAACATATAAATAATTAGGTATTTACAGTAGATGAGAAGATGAAAATGAACTGAAAGGGAGGGCATCATGACTTGGAGGGGCTGGGAAAATCCTCCTGAAAAACTAAGTGATCATTTATGCTCTACCTAAAAACGTCTAATGAGCATGATTTAATTGTTCCCTGAAACTATCTATTCCATTTTGAGATAGCAATAAAGGGAATATTTTTTCCCTTATATTAAATCTGCAATCCTTTCACTTTTCAATTCTCTCCTAAATCTCCACTGAATTAGACATCCTCTCCTCTTTTCCCTTTCTTGATGCCTTGATGACCCAATTCAATGTTACATTGTTCACTCTTGAATCTTTAGAAGCTTTATTACATCACTAATCACACCATGCCAAGCCTGACTCCCACTATTTGCCACTTATGTTACAGAATCTCAACTGGGCCTTCATTGCTGCTACATATTTTCACACACACCCCAACTCATCTTTTTTACTATACCTTTTCCTGAGTAGTTCTTCCAAATTTTTTCAACCCTACTAAAATTCCCTATGGTCCACCTAACCTACCGACTCTCTTAGTTGAAAACCTTGCCTCATATTTTAAAGAGGAAATTGTACTCTTCTCTTTCTCCTCTCTAATTATTCAGGTATCTTCTGCTACTTTCTCCCTATCTCACCCGAGTCCTTATTTCAATAAAGTCCTTATCAAGACTAACCCTTCTGCTTTTTCATGATCCCATTCTATCCAGTCTCTTCCACTTGATCACCTTCTCTGTCATCCCCACTCTTTCATTTATTTTAAATCTTCCCTGTCTCTCATTCTCTTTTGCTTACAAACATTCCCATGCTGCCCCCATCCTGAAAAAAAAATCTCACTTGACCCTTCAAAGTCTGCTAATTATCATCTTCTATCTCTTCTGACCTTTGTGGCTAAAAACCTTATAAAAGATGTCTCCATTTCCTGCCCCCACACACACTTTCTCCCCTCTCATTCTCTTCTTCATCCCTTGCAATTTGGCTTCTAACCTTATCTCCCCATCAAATCTCTGGAGGAAATTGAATGGTGATAGAAGGGAGTATACTTTTTTCTCAGGGGTTCATGGAACTTATACAAAAATTGATCATGTGTTAGGGCATAAAAACCTCAAAATCAAATGCAGAAAAGCACAAATAGTAAATGTATCCTTTTCAGATCATGATGCAATAAAAATCACATGTAATATAAGGCCAGGAGAAAATAGACCAAAAGTGGACTGGAAATTAAATAATCTAATCCTGAAGAATGAGTGGGTGAAAGAGAAAATTATAGACACAATCAATAATTTCATCCAGGAGAACGACAATAATGAGACAACATACCAAAATTTGTGGGATACAGCCAAAGCGGTTATAAGGGGTAACTTTATATCTCTAGATGCTTATTTGCATAAAATAGAGAAAGAGAAGATCAATGAATTAGGGTTACAATTAAAAAAACTAGAAAAAGAACAAATTAAAAACCCTCAATTAAATACCAAATTGGAAATTCTGAAAATAAAAGGTGAGATTCATAAAATTGAAAATAAGAAAACTATTGAATTAGTAAATAAAACTAAGAGTAGGTTTTATGAAAAAACCAACAAAATAGATAAGCCTTTAGTTAATTTGATCAGAAAAAGGAAAGAGGAAAATCAAATTGTTAGTCTTAAGAATGATAAGGGAGAACTTTCCTCCAATGAAGAGGAAATTAGAGCAATAATTAGGTGTTTCTTTGCCCAATTTTATGCCAATAAATTTGATAATCTAAATGAAATGGAGGAATATCTACAAAAATATAGATTGCACAGGTTAACAGAAAAGGAAATAAATTATTTAAGTAGCCCCATCTTAGAAAAAGAAATAGAACAAGCTATTAATCAACTACCTAAGAAAAAATCTCCAGGGCCAGATGGTTTTACACGGGAATTCTACCAAGCATTCAAAGAACAATTAATTCCAATACTATACAAACTATTTGAAAAAATAAGGACAGAAGGTATACTACTAAATTCCTTCTATGATACAGATATGGTGCTGATAGCTAAACCAGGTAGGGTGAAAAAAGAGAAAGAAAACTATAGACCCATTTCCCTAATGAATATTGATGCAAAAATTTTAAATAAGATTTTAGCAATGAGATTACAGAAAGTTATCTCCAGGATAATATATCTTGACCAAGTAGGATTTATACCAGGGATGCAGGGCTGGTTCAATATCAGGAAAACTATCAGCATAATCAATTATATTAATAACCAAACTAACAAAAACCATATGATTACCTCCATAGATGCAGAAAAAGCATTCGATAAAATCCAACACCCATTCCTATTAAAAACACTAGAGAGTATAGGAATAAATGGGCTTTTCCTTAAAATGATTAGTAGCATCTACTTAAATCCATCAGCAACCATCATATGTAATGGAGACAAACTAGAACCATTCCCAGTAAGATCAGGAGTGAAACAAGGCTGCCCACTGTCACCATTACTATTTAATATTGTATTAGAGAGGGGGCGGAGCCAAGATGGCGGAGTGAAAAGGTGACTCTCTGCGTCCTCCTCCGAACTTCTCTCAAATCAACAATAAAATAAGCCTCTGAACTGATCTTCAAGTCAATGAATCAGGAAATATTTGGATACTGCTTGCAGATATCTCTGAAAAACTTCACATCAGGTTTGTCTAGCTTGGACAGAGGGATAAACAGAGGACTCCGGTGTCAGAGAACTCTGGTGGAGGCCGGAAGTGAGGGTGGGACTCAGCTCAGCTCAGACTGGCAAAAAACTCCAAACTCCAAACTCCAAATTCCAAACACCTGGAGTTTTTCTGAGGCACTCGGGACACTCTACCCTGATTAGGGGCAGGTGTTCTGGCAGACTTGCCTTGTTTAAGGAGTAATTCGGACTTAGCCCTAGCCCCCACCAGCCCAGCACCTTAAATTAATTCGCCGAAGCGCCTCAGGGCAAAATCTTCAGCTGGCCTTTTCAGCCACCGTTTTTTTTTTTTTTTTCCCCTACCTTAAAGAGATATTCACGCTATCTAAAAAAAAAAAAAAAAAAAAATATGAAGAGGCAAAAGAGAGCTCTCACCATAGACAGCTTTTATAAAGAGAAAGAGAAGATCCCAGATCCAGAGGTTCCTTTAGACATAACTCCAGAGGGAATCAGCAAGGACCATCACTGGTCCCCGTTTCAAAAGGCCTTTCTGGAAGATTGCTTAAAGAACCTAATAAAAGAGCTGGAGGATAAATGGGAAAATAAATTGAAATTAGTGCAAGAAGGATTCAATATCTTGCAAGAAGGATATGATGCCCTGCAAAAGAGATATGAAAAAGACACCAATCTATTGAAAAATAAAATTAGTGAAGTGAAAAAAGAGTGCAATAAACAAAAAAATTCAATTGGCCAGTTACAAATGGAGCTTAAAAAGGTAACTGAAGAAAACACTTTAAAAATAAGAATTGAACAAATGCAAGTGAGTGACTCAATAAGACTTCAAGAATCAGTCAAACAAAAACAAAAAAATGAAAAATTAGAAGAAAATATGAAATATCTCCTAGGAAAAACAACTGACTTGGAAAATAGATCTAGGAGAGACAATCTAAGGATTATTGGACTTCCTGAAAGCCATAATGAAAAAAAGAATCTAAACACTATCTTCCAGGAAATCCTGAAAGAAAACTGCCCTGAGATTGTAGAATCAAAGGGCAAAATCACCATTGAAAGAATTCACCGATCACCTCCTGAAAGAGACCCCAAAATTAAAACCCCAAGGAATATCGTGGCTAAATTTCAGGACTATAGCACCAAGGAAAAGATTCTGCTAGCAGCTAGAAAGAAACAATTCAAATACCAAGGATCAATAATTAGAATCACACAGGATCTGTCAGCCTCCACATTGAAGGATCGAATGGCCTGGAACCAGATATTCCAAAGGGCAAAGGAACTTGGATTACAGCCAAGAATATCCTATACAGCTAGAATGAGCATTATCCTCCAGGGAAAAAGATGGTCATTCAATGATATAGGTGAATTTCACCTATTTCTAATGAAAAGACCAGATCTGAACAAGAAATTTGACATCCAAACACAGAACTCAAGAGATGCATAAAAAGGTAAAAAGGAAAGGACTCTTGAGAACTTTATTTCTACTAGGGGGATGCTTAAAGTTTGGGGGTATAATTAACTAGTTATTACTTTGATAATATGAAAAAAGAGAACTAGAGGGGAAAAGGTTGTCATACTGGGGAAAAGAGGGCAAAAGTGGTAAAAATAAGATCTAAAAAAAAGGAGGTAAAAACAAGATAAAATCTCTTGAAGAGGCAAAGAAAACCTAATATAATTGAGAGAAAGAGGGGAGGGAGATGAGCATTGTGTAAATCTTACTCTCAACAGGTTGGGCTCTAAAAGTGTATATCGGGCATTTGATTTCACACAGAAACTTGTCTGTTGCTAGAGGGAAGTGGGAGGGAAAGGAGGAAAAGAAAGGGATAAACTAATAGAAGGGAAAATAGAAGAATCAGGGGAAAGGAGTAAAAACAGGGGGAAGGGATCTAAAGGGTGGAGTATTGTTTGGAACAGGGGGGTCATCAAAAGCAAAGTACTGAGGAGGGGGGAAGGGAGAAAGGGGAAAGAAAAGGGGAAAACATAACTTGGATAAATAAGATGGCAGGAAATAAAGAATTAGTTATTCTATCTGTGAATGTGAATGGGATGAACTCTCCCATAAAGCGGAAGTGGATATCATACTGGATTAAAAACCAGAATCCCACAATATGTTGTCTACAAGAAACACATCTAAAACATAGTGACACATATATAATGAAGGTAAAAGGCTGGAGCAGGACCTATTATGCTTCAGGTGAACAAAAAAAAAGCAGGGGTAGCAATCCTTATCTCAGATCAAGTAAAAGCCAAGACAGATCTAATCAAAAGAGATAAGGAAGGAAACTATATTTTATTAAAGGGTACCATAGATAATGTAGCAATATCTATACTAAATATATATGCACCAAGTGCAATAGCACACAAATTCCTAGGGGAGAAATTAAGAGAGATGCAAGAAGAAATAGACAGCCAAACGATACTAGTGGGGGATCTCAACCTTGCTCTCTCAGAATTAGATAAATCAAACCACAAAATAAACAAGAAAGAAACTAGGGAGATAAACCAATTGTTAGAAAAGTTAGGTATGATAGATCTATGGAGAAAGTTGAATGGAGACAGTAGGGAGTTTACTTTTTTCTCAGCAGTCCATGGAACCTATACAAAAATTGACCATGTGTTAGGGCATAAAAACCTCAAAATCAAATGCAGAAAGGCAGAAATAGTAAATGCATCATTTTCAGATCATGATGCAATAAAAATCACATGCAATATAAGGCCAGGAGAAAATAAACCAAAAGTTAAATGGAAATTAAATAATCTAATCCTGAAGAATGAATGGGTGAAAGAGCAAATCATAGACAGAATCAATAATTTCATCCAGGAGAATGACAATAAGGAGACAACATACCAAAATTTGTGGGATACGGCTAAAGCGATTATAAGGGGCAATTTTATATCTCTAGATGCTTACTTGCATAAAATAGAGAAAGAAAAGATCAATGAATTGGGCTTACAATTAAAAAAGCTAGGAAAAGACCAAATTAAAAACCCTCAATTAAATACCAAATTGGAAATTCTAAAAGTAAAAGGAGAAATTAATAAAATTGAAAATAAGAAAACTATTGAGTTAATAAATAAAACTAAGAGTTGGTTCTATGAAAAAACCAACAAAATAGATAAGCTTTTAGTTAATTTGATAAGAAAAAGGAAAGAAGAAAATCAAATTGTTAGTCTTAAGAATGATAAGGGAGAACTTTCCTCCAATGAAGAGGAAATCAGAGCAATAATTAGGAGTTACTTTGCCCAACTTTATGCCAGTAAGTATGATAATATAAATGAAATGGAGGAATATCTACAAAAATATAGATTGCCCAGGTTAACAGAAGAGGATATAAATTATTTAAATAGCCCCATATCAGAAAAAGAAATAGAACAAGCTATTAACCAACTCCCTAAGAAAAAATCTCCAGGACCAGATGGATTTACATATGAATTCTACCAAACATTCAAAGAACAATTAATTCCAATACTACACAAACTATTTGAGAAAATAGGGACAGAAGGTATACTGCCAGAATCCTTCT
>JAJPUD010028180.1:0-14901 GCA_023553655.1 Myrmecobius fasciatus
CTGGAAATTGAATAGATGCCCTTCAATTGGAGAATGGCTGAATAAATTATGGTATATGAATATTATGGAATATTATTGTTCTGTAAGAAATGACCAGCAAGATGATTTCAGAGAGGCCTGGAGAGACTTACATGAACTGATGCTGAGTGAAATGAGCAGAACCAGGAGATCATTATACACGGCAACAATAGTACTATATGACAATCAATTCTGATGGACTTGGCTCTCTTCAACAATGAAATGTTTCAAACCACCTCCAATTGTTCACTGAAGAAAGCCATATACACCCAGAGAGAGGGATGTGAAATGTGGACCACAACATAACATTCTCATACTCCTTGATTGATGTTTGCTTACATTGTGTTTCCTTTATCTGATATATCGTTTGTGTAGATACGATTTTTCTTGCACAACAATGATAAGTTTGGAAATAAGTATACATATATTCGATTTGCCAATATTTTAACATAATTAACATGTAGTGGATATCCTGCCATCTAGGGGAGGGGTGGGGAGTTGGGGGGGAAAATTTGTAACGGAAAGCTATGTAAGGGTTATTGTTGAAGAATTACCCACACATATGTTATGCAAATAAAATTAAAAAAAATATTTTCCTTCTCTTTTTACCAGCAAGATAGTAATATTACATAGAGAATGTTCCTTTTTAATTATAGCCTGTTTTTCCAGCTTCTGGATTACTGGTTTTATTTTCTCAGTTTGGTTTTTAGAAGATGTATATTGTTTAACATTTAGGTAGTATATAGGCAGTATATTTTAAAACCATGAGATACACTGCCAATTTTCCCATATCATTTGAACTAAGAACCCATCAAGTATATGATACTTACTGTAGCACAGTCTTCCTCCAAAGGAGGTTCATTCCTACCCGGGCTAGCTTCCACATGTCCCTGCTGCTAATTCTACATAAAATCTCTCCTTCTATACAAAATGTAGTTGTTCCCAGTTTACATAAGAGGTCACATCCTAATCTTAAGAGATGCGCCTCCTGGAAGCATGCCTGCCTAATTAGATTTCTCAGCCACTACAGACAGAGGAGACCCCTCCTAGCCAGGAGACCTGGCTAGTCCCTACTCCATAATTGCTGTAAGAGAAACACCCACCAAATGACTTAAGGTTCTTAGGATTCTGCATTGCCCCAATCCATTTAATGTTGCATTCCGTGCTGCCATTAGAATTGTCGAATCAAATCTAGACACCAAAGTTGGACAGATATTAGAACAGATTATGAGGTTTAACAAATATTAACAATTCAGAGTATGCATACATAGGCAGTCTTTATGGGACTAGATTATTGAATCAAGGAGATAAGCTTTTGACAAAAGGTTAAAGAAGTGAGACATTTTTCTGGTTGCTAAAGGCTGTCTCATGATTATAAAAAGACATGATTGAAGTTGCAACATTTGTTAATAAGAACTTGGCTGTTGAAACATTATTAAAACCATAAAAAGGGACAGCACCCTAATGTAAATATGGACCAGAAATAAAATGGAGGGACTTTACAAAATGAAGTCACTTTGGCTGCTTTTGCTACCTACACTATCATATAGTTGACTGTGAAATATAGAAAATATAATAAACTACTCTTTTTTAGGTAGTGGAAGGATTTTTATAAAATCCTTTGGAAGTGTCAAATTTAAGCAGCTTTCCTCCATTAGAGTGTCCCATGAAAATATCAAAATTACACAAGGTGCCTTAAACATTCTAATAATAGAGGTCACTCTATATATCTGCTTTCTGGTCATTAAAATCAGGAAATATATAAATGAGGGAACTTTATATTCACCAAAAGTGATATTGTCATGGAGGAGATACAGAGTAGTGTCCAAATTAAAAAGGAATTCCCTTAAGACAAAGAAGTCTCCAACCTAGAAAACATTTTTGAGAATGCAAACATCACAATTCCTGTACCGGTTTCCTGGAAAATGCTCTAGGCATGGTTTGAATAATATTGGCTATCAAATATTTCCTTTAGAATCCTTTCAATCAGTTTTTGTGTTACTCTAAATATCTTCATAATTTTTAAGGATTGTTGACACAACTGTCTGAGAAAATACCAAATGACACAATATTCTATTCACATTTTAAGTAAATCCTCACATTTTCTAATTTAATATTTGTGACTTTAGGACAATGCCATTATAGTTTATTTCATTCACAAATATACTCTTGTTTTTCTAAAAAGAGATCTTTTGAATTCAGATGTAGAAGATTACAGCAAATATTCTTATCCAAAATTCTTTGGTTAAGGTAAAAATGTTTCTAAAATATCAGGATAAATGGCTTTCAGTGATTAAAAATTAGTAAGATATGTTTTGGTATCAAAAAGAGTTTTGACAATTCCTAAAAAAATGTGTTTCAGTTACACATTTAGTAATTTGGATATCCTTATGATCCTGATTCTCTTTATTGACATCATTCTTAGATGAGACTATTTCTACTTTTGATATGTTGTACTTTTTTAGTATAAAACTGACCAAAAGGAAGAAACTTTTGACTTTAATGTTATCTGCTTAAAGATTATATGTATGTGTATGTAAACTGTATTACTGTATATGTATGTACTAGCATATACGCACATATTGTATATACATACATATTGCTCTCTATATGTATATACTAGCATACACATGTTATTGTATGTGTGTATTATATATACATTCATATATATGTGTATACATACATACATACATACATACATTTATACATATATACTATCTGTATCTTGGCACATGAACCTCACTGAGCCTCAGTTTCCTAATTTATAAAATGAGGCAATCTCTCTCATCTAACTCTATGTTTCTATGTGTGAATATATCTAAAACCCCAAATTTGGGAAATCATAGTTCTTTATGACTTACCATTACTTTTTTTATTTTCCATTCGTGTTATGTAGAATCCAGCCTCTTTTTGACCATCTTCAGTAGCACAAGGTATTCTACTTTGTTTTTAGACAGTTCCTAATATTCATAAATTAAATATAATGTTAAAATAAAGGTGCAGGAAGCCTTTCTACCTTCTTCCTGATGAGTAGGCATACAATCCATAATACAAACTAGTTCACTTCATATTTGTTTATTTTTCAAACATATTTCTACATTAGTCATGTTGTGAAAATCATGTCAAAAGGGGAAAACCACAAGAAAGAAAATATATATATAGTATATTTCAATATGCATTCTGACTCCATAGTTCCTTTTCTAGATGTGCACATCATTTTCTAACATGAGTGTTTTGGAATTGTCTTGGATCATTGTATTTCTGAGAAGAGCTAAATCTGTCTTAATCCATCATCTTACAATATTGTTGTTACCTTGTATTATGTTCTCTTGGCTCTTCTCACTTCACTCACTATCAGTTCATGTCTCTCCAGTTTTTCTGAAATTTGTCTGCTTGTCATTTCTTGAAGCACAATAGTATTCCATTACATTCTTATACAACAATTTGATGGGCATCCCCTCAATTTCCCAATTCTTTGCTACCATAAAAAGAGCTTCTATACATATATTTTGTTATTGTGAGTTCTTTTTCCCCCTTTTTATGAGCTCTTTGTGGTACAGACCTAGTATAGACCCACTGATTATTTATGGATTAAGTAGAATATTAGAATTGTCTCTGATACCCAGATCAGTATAACCCTGAAGGCAACAATAATCCTTTCTTTGATATTCCTGATGAGTGGTCATCTGATTTCTGCTTGAAGAGATTTAAAGATAAAGAATGTACTACTTCTGAAGGCAAGCCCTTATATTTTGAAAGGGAGGTTTTTATTTTGAAATGAAATGTGTCTTTCAGCGATTTCTCCTTATGTGGTCCTAATTTTGTCTTCTGAAAACATACAGGATAAATTTATCTTCTTTTGCACAGCACAGTACTTCAAATGCTGACAATAGTGATGGCCATCTTCCTCCCACTCTTCTCTTTTCCATTCTTAGTTCCTTCAATTGGTCTCATATGACAGGATTTTGATTCTGCTAATCTCTTCTACCAAATTTGTTTCTAGATGAGATTGAAAAGAGAAGAGAATAAATATTTACATTGCATCTATTACTCTGCACAGCCAGATACCCTCCTAAGCACTTTATAAATATGTTGTTTGAGCCTCATTGTAATGCTCAAGGAGAAACTGAGGCAGTATCATACATTGGAAATTAGATAATACTTTATTGATATTGAGAGTTCTGAATCCATAGCTATGGATCGGGACTGCTGGGACTCTTGTCTCAAAGCACACAGTCCATTGTGAGTTTAGACTGACAGACATGCCATCTGACTGGATCTCAGGCAGGTCCAACCCAGAGAGTTAGACTGAGAGACATGACAGCAGACTAATTAGGACTAATGTCACAAAGTATTCAGTACCTCATTGAGGGGTGTCACGAACTTTATAGTTTCCATAGCTCAGGGAGACGAAATCATGGGAACAGCTGAGAAACATCTGGAGTCCAAGGAAACTATAAATTCAGTTCTGTCCGGTAGGGAGTAAAGAGTGCTGAGTTTGGGAAAGGAAGACGGTAAGTCTGGAGCCAAAAGATAAGGGCTATGTTGAGGCTGACCATCTGAAGGTTTTATGACTCCTTTGGAATGTGAGTTCAATTATTTCTGAGGGTCAGAAGGAAGGAGGTTGCGATTTTGGGGCAGAACAATCAAGGGAAACTGAAACAGAGCAAATGAGGGAAACTGAGACATGGGAACTGTGGCACAACATCAAAAAAGTTATCCAATTTTAAAGTTGATGAAACTGAGGCAAACAAGTTAAAGTGACGTGTCGTGAGTTACACAATAAGTATCCAAGGTTCAATGTGAATTTAGAGTTTTTGGACTCCAGACCCGGGGCTCTATTTGCCATATTATATAGTTGCTGTGGGAAACAAATATATTTATGTATATATTCATATTTGTTGACATCCCTTATAAAACTCCTTCAGGATTGAAAATAATTCTGTACATGTACTCTGAATAATGCAAAATACATTGGAATTATAATTTCCCTCATCTTGAATATGATGCTTATACCACCTAAAATCTATATAAGCTTTTTTGGAGTTGGTTGGAGGGGGGCTGGCTTGCCATTATTACTTAGGTGCCTGCAGTCCATTTAAAATCTTTATCTTTTTCATATGACTAGTCCAACTGAATCTTCTTTATGCTAAACATATAGTTAAAAACAAACAAGAAAACAGAACAGCTTAAGACTTTTATTACATTTAATCCTTCATTATAGCCTGTTAAAGTGTTTTTGGATCTGGATTCTGATATTCAACATATTAGCTCTCTTCCCAAGCTTCATGTCGTCCAAGAACTTGGTAAGTATCTTTTTATTCAAGTCATTGTCTAAAACCTTGAAAAATATAGGGTGAAGGATAGAACCCAGTGACTCACCACAAGTGTTCTCCCTCCAGCTGGCAACAATTCATTAATTAACACACTCTGAGTATCCTCTTTTAATCTTGTAGATGGGTCTATAAATCTCTTAAAGTATAGTATCTATATATCTATTTTATGTTGATTGTCCTTTGTATTTACTCCTCCTTTCTCCACAAAGTCTTAAGCTTCTAGAAGGAAAGGGTAATAATGTGGTATAGACAGAGTCAGAGAATCTGCTGTCAAAGCCATTTATTATCTGTCTAAGTCATTTAATTTCTCTTGTTCTCAGTTTCCTCAATTATATAAATGATGGAGTTGACAGATTTCTTCGTTTGTGATAGCTGCTATTTCTCTATTTTTTTTTAGTTTCCCATTATTCAATGGTCTTGATGATGTATTGTAAACATTATCTTATTTGATCCTAACAAAACCCTGGAAGATATGCTATTATTATCCCCATTTTATAACTGAAGATACTGAGGCAGACAAAATTGAGTGTCTTGTCCAAATTCACAGTTAGGAAGTGTCCAAAACTGCATTTGCATAAAATTCTTCTTAATTCTAGGCTCATTGCTTTATCTATTGTGCTATTATTCTGTTTAGTTTCTTTTGAATCCCTCACTGCTCCCTAATATAGTAATGTTTATGGAATAAATAGCCTAACTATGGTGTTTGCTATATTCAGTATATGTTCTATCTAAACATATATATATATATATATATATATATATATATATACACACATATATATGTACACACATATATAATACACATACATATGTATCTAAGCTTATATGTAAAACATTTGTATATGTGTATATAGATATATACACAAACATACATATACATATATAAACATACATGTGTAGACACACATGTACATATAAACTCTATAACTTAGGACAATAAAATAGTATTGTGTCATAATATAATCAAATTATAATTAGGGTTGGCTGACTGGTGCTATGCCCAAGGGTGCTAAATCGAGAAGGTTTAGAAAAAGATAGCGCTGGAAACATCTGTATTCCATCAGTAAAGAAAAAAAATAGCATCTATCTGTCAAGATTAGTTAAAATTGAAAACTAATTATTTTGAGTCATGTCTGATCTGGCAAGACTGGTTCTCAAGGCTAGGGCTTAGAATGACTTTAGATTCTCATAGAGTATCTAACATTCAGTAGAACAAAGTATGCAAAAGATATTCACCAATGAGACAGCATTGATTCAGTTGGGTAACTGCTTTTGCGTTTGTCATAATGGTGTGCCTGATGAGCAAGTTATATTAATCTTTATGAGACCCAATTCTTTACATTCTGAACTTTTATACTTAGGTGATCAGGAAACTATATCAAGAGTTTGAACTTCAGTCCTCAGGATCAATTAAATCTCAAGATGCTTTAATTTTTTTTTTAGAAAAAAATGATTTGAGCCTATATGGAATACATGTTGTCCTTATCACATTACTCAGGAACAATACTGGAACAGTGTTTCAGGATTTTTGACTCCCTCAGCAGAGTGATGTTCCATCTTGCCCTCTCCACTGAGGGAACTGGCTATGGTACTTGACATGGGAACAGGAATTCTGGGTTAGGGCTTTACATACAAGAAATTATTTTGGAAGCAGAGTCCTAACTAAATCTGATTTTTCAAAGTCCTACTAGGGCACAGCTGATCTCCTATATTAGTGAAGTAATTGAGGATCATTCATTTGTAGCTATTCATTTTTGCCATTTCTTCTAGTAAAAAGAGAGCATTTTGTAACATATATATACATATATACATACATATATATATATACATATATATATATATATATATATATATATGCTTTTATATATTTAGGGGGAAAAGGAAAAGGTGAGAATTAGCATTAGTTCATTTCCATTTTAAGTGATAAATAGTGTAATGATTAGAAAAGTCTGTGTGTGTGTGTATGGGGGGGAGACCCACCCTCCCATCTCACAATTGAAAACATCCATAACAAGGCCATTTAGCCAATACATATTTTCCTCTTTAGTACATAATGGTAACCTGAATAAAAGGTTTGAATTACAAAGCAGACTAATCTAGCACATTCTCTGAGCAATGGCTGCTATTTGTGTCAAGAAAATAAAGAGGGAAAGAAAATGAGAGAGAGGGAAGAGGAGAATAAGCCCACATACAAGACATCCTTCTACTGAGGGGAGCTCAGTAGAAATTAGATTTTTTTTATTGAAAAGTTAATATTTTATACTTTTACCAAGATTGTTATTCACAGAAGAGCCAAATACTTATGGGGTAAATAAAGGTCTTTTTGCATCATTTCTAGATGTGGAGAATGAATTCTAGTGTCCCAGCTTACCCTCTCCCTCCCTTCCCTCTGCAGTCTCCCTTGTTCTTTCTCTCTCTCTGGCCATGTTGTGTTACTAATGTGCAGTAATGGTGTGGCTGGAAAGTCATTTATGCTTCATTTTTTTCCCGCAGTCTTATTAAAACTGCTCCATCACCGCCTGTAATGGGGGCGTCTGTATTTTCTCTCTCGCCCGTATCCCTGACATGACATAATGCCTGCCCTCACCAAGATGCTATAACACGGAGGTAATTGAAACATAACTCACTGTAAATTACAGGCCGCTGTTCAGGCAGGGCCCCAGTGTGCTTCCTGGGGCTCATTCCAAGTAGAAGCTAAACATTTCTTTAACGGGGGGAGTCACTCAAAGCAAAACAAATGAAAAAAAAAGAAAAAAAGAAATGAGGAGGAGGAAGAAATCGTACACTAAAAAGGAATCTAACTTTTGTTCTATAACTATTCAAGAAAATTTCTATGTCAGCAGATTTTCTAGATTTAAGGAAGTGAAGGAGCAGAAAACAAAAGGCTTTATTAGTGGAATATTGGTCCAAATCCATATAAGTTCAATCCTAACCCAAAGGCATTCCTATTTAAGGGCTACTTCTTTGCTTGATTAAAAAGAGTTGTTGATTTCCATTCTGCTTGTAGTGAAAAAGTGTCCCCATGATTATAAGACTCTGGCATTAGCTATCTTTGCTGAGCTAGAATGGGACATAAAAAGATGAAATTCTATCTGACTTCCTAATTTCAAGGTGAAATTCCTATCAGGAAGAGCGTGTGTGTGAAAGTGTGCTTCTGATAAGTTCAATAGATAAAACCTGAAGCCTCCAAAGTTGCTCTTCTGCTTCCTCTGTTGTGCTCAGTTTTGGGAGTTCTGTATTGTATAGCCATGGACCATTTATGGTTTTTAATTTCTATTGCTCCATCTGCAGAAGTGCAATAATTGAACCACTGCCCTATGTGAAGAAAACATCTTGTATTTTAAAGGACTTTAAACATTCTTATTCAGTTGTTTTCCTCCACCACCATTTCTGACAGGGCAAAGACTTAGCAAAATACCTCTCCCCTAGAGGAGAAGGGAAGAGAGTCACCCTTCATCATTCTTTAAAAATTTTACAAAATATTTTATATCATGGAGTAGCAGGCTGAGGAACAGCCTTGAATCCAGGAAAACCCAGGTCCAGGTCCTATATCCTGTAATCTATATACGAACTGGGAAAGTTATTGATACTAGATGATTCATTTAACCATTCAGTGTTCAAGTCAATTCAGAAGGTAAGTTGCAAAGGAACTTGCTGACATGTAGTTTACAGGCATTTTTCTCATCTAGAGTCTTCTTTATACCAATAAAATAATAGTCCCAGTCTCTATCTTCTATGGATGGACTATGGGATTATAAATCTCATGTTGTAAATGATATCAGGATCTACCTAGTCCAACTTATTTGAGGAACTATGGCCCAAGGAGGGAATTTCTTAATTTGATGAAATACAAAGTTCAGAAAAAAGCATACAAAGCACTTTACAAACATGATCTCATTTAATGAAATAACATTTCTGAAGTAGGCTTTATTACCCCCATTTTACAGATGAAGGGACTGGGGTTTAGAGAGAATAAATGACTTTCAACTCAACTCCACAATTATTTATTAAGACATATTATGTGCTAGTCACTGTTCTAAGTGTTAGGGATATAAAAAGAGGCAAAAAAACCTCGTTCCTGTATTTAAGAGCTTACAATCTAAGGAGAAAAAAGTTAAACAACACATAAACAAATGGGTATAAAACAAGTTCTATATAAGATAAATATGAAATAATTAATAGAGGAAAGATACTGAAATTAAGAAAGGTTGGGAAGGCTTCCTGCAGAAGGAGGGATTTTATTTGGTATTTAAAGGAAACTGGTTAAGACCAGTAGTTAAAAATGCTGGAGGGAAAATATTCCAGGTTTGGGGGACATCCGGAAAAATGCCCAAAGTTGTTCATCTGGGACTCAAACCAAGGTCTTCTGCCTTAAAATTTAACAAACTTTCTACTGTAGTACAGCTGCACTCCCACTGTTGTGATACCCTTAAAAGAGACTTGGAAGGCAGAGTAGGATAACTTTGTGTGTGTATAATATAAATATTACACACATATATGTGCAAGTATGTGTATATGTATATATGTGACATATATGCTTCTATATACACACATCCCATATATATGTATCTGTGTATATATACAAGTATATGTGTCTCTGTGTATCTATCTCTCTTTCTCTGAAAAAGGGATTAGACCTATTTGGCTGCAGAGGGAAAAACTAGGAGTCGAGGATAAGAACTGGGAAGAAGCAGATTTGGATTTAATATCAGGAAACATTTCCTAATATATTTATCTGTCCAAAGGTAGAGTGGAGTTCCTAAAGAGGGAGTGATTTATGTACCCAATGACCTAATGTCTTTAAGGAAAGGGGAATGATCATTTTTGGGAGATGCTGTAAATTTCTACTCAGGTGCAACTAGACTCCCAGCATGCTAGTTGTCCCAGCTAGTGAGGATACTGAGGTTGGTGTTCCTCTTGAGTTCTGCAGTTTTGAGGTACAGTGGTTAATTTGACTAAGTTTGACATTATCTTAAGTTCACAGGAAAGTGAGGGAGAGAGTTACAGGGAAGGGTACCAGGTTGCCTGAGTTAGCAGGAATTGTGCAAGATCAAAACCTGACCAAGACTCTGTGCCAATAAGCTTTTTAATTGGGTTTGTGGGTAGTTCCAGCTCTTTAAGTCTAGAGGAGATAGGGAGATCTCATCTTTAAAACAAACAAATAAAATCCCTTATATTTGTGGGATTCTAGGTAACAGATCATTGCAGATCATTTCCCCAGCTTCTTAAACTGTATTGTGACTCCCTATGATGTCTCATAATTGAATGTAGGGGTTGTGGAATTATGATTTATGACTAATAAATTATTTATATATCTATTTACCCAGGGTCATGTAAAAATTTCTTGAGCAAAAAAGGATTGTGAAGGGGAAAAGTTTAAGAAGCCTTCCCACATTAGACATAAGAAACTTTCTTTCTTGATTCTCCCACCTTTGAATTATGTGACCTTGGGCATGACATTTTTGAACCTGAATTTCCTCATTGATAAAACAGGAGGTTCAAACTTCATTTATGAAGAATCTAGAACTGATTTTTTTTTTCCTCAGAGTGATACTAACATCTAACTATTAAAGGAAAAAAAATCACCTGGTTAATATTGGCAAGCTTTTACCTGTTCACAGGGGGCCCTTCTGCTTGCCATTGCCCAGCCAAAATTATCCTGGAGGGGGGCCAGCTGTGACCCCCACTGTTCCTCCCAGGAGGGCCTACAAATATAGTATGTGGTATTCATTGTGGGTGGCAGACTTCCCAGCTCTGTCTGTTTCCTTTGCTTTCTTCCTTTTTACTGTCCTGTCCTCTCCCCCAATTCTTTCTATCCCTTTCAGTCACCTTTCCCACACTCCTTTCTCATGGTTCTTTCTCCTCTAATATCTCATTGTGGGTACGCAGTGCCTTCAGACAGGCCATTCCTAGAGACTTAAGGTAGGACATTTATCTGGAACTTTCTATTCCATCCAAACCCAGGCCACCTTCTTCACCTATCAATGTCCTGGAAAGAATTAGCATTAGAGGAAAATGAGGTATTATTCCATAAGATATCATAGATATAGGGCAGGAAACATTTTTAGAGACTTTTTAGTCAAGAACTCTGATTTTAAGTTTTAAATTAGTGTGAGCCTCTTAGGTTCACTTTTTTAGACAAAAATCCATTAGTGGTAATAGCATACATTTATATAGTACTTTTCCCGTACATTAATATTAGTTTTTAATATGAACTCTTGTTTTCATCCCCAGTTTTTAAGTCTCATCATCTTTATATCCTTTTTTGTAGTAGGAAAGGATGAACAACTTTTTCTTTATTTCTAAAATTTTCTTCCTTTGCATTATGGATCCTTATGACTAGTGTATAGTCTGAAGCACAACTCCAGTACTTGATTATATAGGGTAACCTAACAGTGCACTTTTACAAGGAATTTTATTTATTTTCTCCTGAACTTAAGAAATAGCAAGCATTTCATCACTAGTAGAATTAAAAAAAAAGATGATTGTACATGAAACTGCAAATATTTTATGTATAACTTGCTATTCTTTTTAAATGTATAATAAAGTTATGTAAATTTCTTTTTTTCTTCCCTCCCTCACCCTAGAAATAGTTAAGATTGGACAAAAATATATGCCACTTTAGAATTACATCTGTAGAACTGGGATGAAGGAGGGAAGAAACAAAGGGAAAAAATTGCATGATAACCATTATGTAGTTAAAAGGAATAGCAAGTTATACATAATAGATTTGCAGTTTCATGTACAATCTTTTCTTTAAAAAACTATTCTATTATAATTTAGAAATGCTTATTTTCTTTAACTTCAGAATAAGATATTTTTTTTCAAAAAGTCAGAAAAAGTACAAGAAAAATTACATGCTGAATTTGATCATTTTGTCTTCATAGCATCATTCTGAGTCAACTACTACATATATTTATATAGGTTATTTTTCATATTTTTCTACTGAGGCCAAAAAAGTTTTAATGATATGAATGGGAACAAAGAGCTAAGAAGTAGAATATTTACTATGAATTATTATCATATTACTCTGATATGAGTCACTGGTTAAAAAACTACAACAGCAAATCTCAAGATTCAGTCTAAGACCACAAGGAGCTCACATTGAGAAAGAAAGTATTCTATGCAAATACCTATGAAAATTTAAGCGCAAAGAAAAATATAGAATCTAAATTAAGAATGAATGATCTCTAATAATAAATATGTCAGAATTTGAAGAGACGACAGAAAGCCTTATGGTAAAACTCTTTAGCCGGCTAGAAAGGAAACTGAGGCCAGCCAAAGAGATAAAGTGGCACTCACAAGGTCATTCAATTATTACTTATTAGTGAAGTCTGCACTATATCCTAGGCCTCTTGACACAGTGGAAATAGCAGTGACTCTAGTTTCAAATCTTATCTCTAACACTTATGACATCCTTGACTTTGGAAGTTATTTCACTTGTCTTAACTCCAGCTGCCCCATCTGTAAAACAAAACTCTGAGATTCCTTCTAGCTCTGGATCTATGATTCCATTCGTTTTCCTGTGTTTCACATTATATGATCAATGATCACTTTACATAAATTAAATTCAAGGGAAGAAAAACTACCCATTCTTTTTTTTTCTATTCTGTCTTTCCACCCCCACAAGAAAATAAGCATGTTCTTTAAGCATACAGTTTAGCTGGAGAAAAAGAAAAAAACACACATTAAAACAATCTGCTAACAAATGTAGTAGGGCATAAAATTAATGTGGATTAAAATAGTTTATGAGGCTGAACTCATTTTTTAATTCTGTCTTTATGAAGAAAAGCAGAGAAAACAAGTCTAAAGAACTGAAAATAATGAAGGGCTTCAAATAAACAACTATTGACATGAGAAAGGCAAGAGAACTCAAGGAAAACTTGAACATGCACTTATCATCAGATCAAAAATCCATTTATTTACCACTATTAATGTAATTAGTTAATGTGTTTTAGTGAAGTATTTCTTTTTAGGAAATGATGAAGACAAAGGCTGTACCTCAAAGTTGGAACAGAGAACTCTCAATTCCCTCTGGTTTTCTTTTGTCCTTGTGATTGCAGTCCTTGTGAACCTTCTGAATAAAATGCAAAAAATTGAAATCTGTGTTTATGACACAGAAATAGAAAATATAAATGCTGACAAGGCTTTTTCCTTGAGTTTTTAAAGGATCATAGAAATGACCTAATTAGGATTTGGCTTATCTTCGACTTTGATTCTTTATTATTATTATTAAAGCTTTTTATTTTCAAAACACATGCATAGATAATTTTTTCAACAATTATCCTTGCAAAACTTTGTGTTTCAAATTTTTTTCTTTTCCTCTAACCCTCTCCCCAAGATAGCAATTAATCCAATAAATGTTAAATATGTTAAAAATACATGTTAAAATATATATATATATATACAATTATTGTGCTGAACAAGAAAAATCAAATCAAAAAGGAAAAAATGGGAAAGAAAAAATGCAAACAAATAATAAAAAGAGTGACACTGCTATTTTGTGATCCACATTCAGTTCCCACAATTCTCACTCTGAGCATAGATGGTTCTCTTTATCTTGAGATCATTGGAACTGGCCTCAATCACTTTATTATAAAAAAGAGCTACATCCAGTAGAATTGATCTTCATGGGAAGCAGAGCCAAGATGGCAGAGTGAAAACATGACTCTTTGCGTCCTCCTCCAATCTTCTCTCAAATCAACAATAAAATAAGCCTCTGAACTGATCTTCAAGTCAACGAATCCAGAAATATTTGGATACTGCTTGCAGATATCTCTAAAGAACTTCATATCAGGTTTAACTCAGATAGAGGGATACACAGTGAACTTGGTGAGGGCCGGAAGTTAGGGTGGGACTCAGCTCAGCTTGGTAGAAACTCCAAAGTCCAAACTCCAAACACCTGGAATTTATCTGAGGCACTTGGGATACTCTGCCCTGATTGTGGGCAGGTGTTCTGGCAGACTTGTCTTGTTTAAGGAGTAATTCAGACTTAGTCCTAGCCCCCACAGGCCCAGCACCTTAAGTTAATTCGCTGAAGTGTCCCAGGGTAAATACTCTAGCCCTCGCTTTTTGAGCCTTAAAGAGACAGTCACGCTGTCTAAAAAAAATGAAGAAGCAAAAGAGAGCTCTTACCATAGACAGCTTCTATTGAGAGAAAGAAGGGCTGACCCCAGATCCTGAGGTTCCTTTAGACAAAAGTCCAGGGGAAGTTATTAAGGACCATCACTGGTCCCCCTTTTCAAAAGGCTTTTCTGGAAGATTGCATAAAGAACCTCAAAAGATAGCTGGAAGATAAATGGGAGAATAAATTGAAATCAGTGCAAGAAGCCCTGCAAAAAAGATATGAAAAAGACACAAATGTATTGAAAAATAAAATTAGTGAAGTGGAAAAAGAGTGCAATGAACAAAAAAATTCAGTTGGCCAGTTACAAAAGGAGCTTAAAAAGGTAACTGAAGAAAACAACACTTTAAAAATAAGAATTGAACAAATGCAAGTGAATGACTCACTAAGACTTCAAGAATCAGTCAAACAAAAACAAAAAAA
>JAJPUD010028181.1:0-14899 GCA_023553655.1 Myrmecobius fasciatus
TAGATCTGATGTTTCTTGTGCAGTAAGATAACTGTATAGATATGTATACATGTATTGTATTTGTCATATAATTTATCCTATCTAGCATGTATTAGATTACCTGTCATCTAGGGGTGGGGAGTGGGGGGAAGGAGGGAAAAAGCTTGGGGAAAAAAAGTTTTCTTGCAAAGGTCAATGTTGAAAGGTCACTCATATGTTTTGTAAATAAAAAGCTTTATAAAAAAAAGAAAGAATCTCATTATTTCTCAAATAATATCCTTTGTTTTTTTTCTCTAAAAAATATGCTCTTCTCCCAATTTTCTTCTTTTTTGTGAAAAAAGAAAGAAATCATCCTTCCAGGTACCCAGAATCAACCATTCCCAACCCTTCCCTTACTTCACTCAGTATTTCTAATTAGTTTTCAGATATTGAGAAATTTATGTCTACATGCCTCTCACATTTTTCCTCTCATCTTTGTTTTCATAGCCACCACTCTAATTTGGCCCTTATCTCTTACCTGGATAATTTTTAATTATCTCCTCTTTTGTCTTCTTGACTTATCCCTTTTATATTTAATCCAAACTCTCAACCTCAACAACTACCAAGTTAATATTATTAAACATATTTGACCATACCTTTCCTTTGCTCAAAAAGTTTTAAGGGATTTCTATTGTCTTTACAAAAAAACACACATGAATTCTGGTTTTACATTTAACATTTCTCACATCCAAACTCTAGCCTATTTATGAATATATTATGGAGTTCCAGGGAAGGAACCAAGATGGCAGAGTGAAGCCAGGAAACTACTCAAACTCTCCCCTTTTTTGCTTGAAAATTACAAGAGACCAAGCCTCTGAACAGAATCTGATGGAATATAACCACTCCAGGATAAGAGAGATTGGACAAATTTCAAGAAAGGTCAGTCTCACTTGGGTTAAAGTGGGCTTCAGCCCAGCCCAGTTTAGGAAAGCCAGTGAGAGGGTCTTAATCACAAAAATCAACAACTGAGACCTTTAGACCCAGCTCAGTAGTAGAACAGATCAGTGGCTCAACCTCCAATCTCAGCTCAGGTAAAGCTCCCTTTGTTATGAGCAAGATACCAAACACATGGGGCCCCTGTGCTCAAAGACAAGGCTCAGAGCTGCACAAGAGGCTTTGGACAGTTGCCCCTTCACCCCAGCTGCGCAGCTGGGCCACAAATGTTACAAAAGAGAAAATACAAAAAGAGAAAAGAAATAAAATGAGCAAGAAACAGAAAATAATCTTAACCCTGGAAAGCTATTATGATGATAGAGAAGACAAAAACATCAATTCAAGGAGTCCAATAATTCTTAGATTGTCTCTCCTGGATCTGTTTTCCAAGTCAGTTGTTTTTTCTATTTTTTCATTTTTTTTGTTTTTGTTTGACTGATTCTTGAAGTCTTATTGAGTCATTCATTTCAATTTGTTCAATTTTAATTTTTAAGGTATTATTTCCTTCAGTTATCTTTTTTAGGTCCTTTTGTAACTGGCCAATTGAATTTTTTGGTTCATTGCATTCTTTTTCCATTTTGCCAATTTTATTTTTCAGGGAATTGTTGTCTTTTTCCAATTCACTAATTTTATTTTTCAATGAATTTTTATCTTTTTCCAATTCACTATTTTTATTTTCTAGTGAGTTGGTGATTTTTTCCAATTCACTAATTTTATTTTTCAGTGAATTTTTATCTTTTTCCAATTCACTATTTTTATTTTCTAGTGAGTTGGTGATTTTTTCCAATTCACCAATTTTGTCTTTCAGTGAATTGTTGTCTTTTACCAATTCACTATTTTTATTTGATAGAAGTGCGTTGTAGTCCAAGTGTTTGTTGAAGCCCTCACTCCAGAACCAGTTCAGAGGCTCAGTTTTTCTGTGTTTGAGGGAAGGTCTCAAGAGCTTACAGAGAATGCTGTCTGTAGTTCGCCATCTTGGCTCCGCCCCCCAAAAACATCAATTCAAAAGAGAACAAAATGTCCACAGAAGAAATCTTAAAAGAGTGATATAAATTGATATCAATCTCTTGGAACAATTCATAAAAGTTTTTAAAAGGCAAATGAGAAAGGTAGAAGAAAAAATGAGAAAATAATTGAGAGGTATACAAGAAAGAGTCAACAATTTGGAAAGGGAAGGGAAAAAAGATTGAAGAAAACAATTCCCTAAAAAATAAAACTGGCTACATGCATTAAAAATCTACTGGAGAAAAAAAAAAGCACCATTAAAATAGAATTAATCAAGTAGAAAAAATACAAAAGTTCACTAAAGAAAATCACACATTAAAAACTAAAACTGGGCAAATGAAAGCTAAAGACTCTATGAGAAATCAAGAATCAGTCAAACAAACTAAAAATAACTAAAGAATTGAATAAAATGAAAAATGCTTCATTGGAAAAACAGTTGACCTGAAAAATAGGTCCAGGAGAGATAATTTAGAAATTATCTGTTTACCTGAAAGCTGTGACAAAAAAGAGCCTGGAGAGCATTCTTCAAGAGATTGATCAAAGAAAATTATCCTGATACACTAGAACTATGAGGACAAATAGTCATTAAAAAAATCCATTGATCTCACCAAGATTCCACAATTAAAATCTCAAGGAAGATTGTTGCAAAACTCCAGAATTATAATCTCAAGGGAAAATAATGCAAGTTGCCAGATGAAAACTATTCAAGTATCAAGGAGCAACAATTAGTATTATCCAGGATCTGGCAGCATCAACAAGAAAGGATTGGAGGGTCTTGAATACCATATTCTAGAAGACAAAGTACTTAGGGATACAAAGAAGAATTAACTACCTAGCGAGATTCAGCATCAACCTTCAGAGGAGGTAATGCAGTTTCCTTTAAGTTGGGTATTTTCAATCATTTCTATTGATAAAACCAAAACTAAACATAAGATTTAATCTTCTAACAAAGAACTCAAGATCAGTGTAGAAGGTAAACAGGGGAAATTTATATAATTTAAAAGTAAACTGTTTACATCCTTAGATGGTAAAATGATATATGTAACTCTTGAGAACAGTATCTGATATTTGGGGCAATTAGAGGGGGCATACATGGACAGAGGATGTGATTGTGATTTGACTCTGATGTGATGATATCAAAGAAATAAACATTTAGGGATGAAAGAAGGATTATACTGGGAGAATAGGAAAAGGAAGGTATATAGTGGGATAAATTAGATCACATGAAGAGACAAAAAAGACTTGTTACAATAGAGGGGAAGGGAGTAAGTATTATCTGAACCTTACTTTCATCAGTTTTGACTCAAAGAAAGAATAACTTAATCACTTAGTCGGATATAGAAATTTATCTTACCTTCTAAAGAAGTAGAAGGAGAAAAGATAAAGAAAACAGAAGGTCTGGAAAGAAGGAAGGACAGAACACTAAAAGACAGAAGTAAAAAGTGAGAAAGGGTGATTGAAGATAGGGAAGGTAGAGAGCAGGGTGGGTTCCGATAAATAAAACACTACCAAGGAGGGATGGTGAAAAAAGAGAACAGAATTACATAAGGGGAGAAAATAGGATGGAGAGAAATACAGAGCTGGTAATCATAACTATAAATGTGGATGGGATGAACACTTTCATAAAATGGAAGTGAATAGCAGAGTGGATTAAAAAACAGAATCCTACCATATGTTGTTTATCAGTAGCGTAATACTTTATGACCAATGGTGAATTATACCAGAAATGCAGGATTGGTTCAATATCAGCAAAACTCTTGCCATACTAGCTCATATGAATATCAAATCCACCAGGGAGTCCCAGTGAAGAAGGCAACACCTGGACCAAGAGAAAAGCAGGACAATGAGGCCCCAGGCCAAGACCAGGATCTGCAGCAGGAAAGATACCCACCACGCCCAGGACATCAGGGGTCTCAGGCAGCCTACAAAAAGCCCCATGGTATCTTCCGGCTTGGTCTCCCCATTGCCAACAATGGCCAGAACACTGCCTCCTCACTATCCTGCAGGCACAAACACGCCTTGGAGGACAGAAAAAATATATGCCACTTTACCAGGAACACTCCCAAAATCGCGCCGAACTCGTGGAACTCAGTCTGGGGCAACCCCAACAGAATCGACCCCATAGCATTTCCGGAAACCCACAATTCTGCGGCAAAACGTCATCCCACCGATGTCAATAGATGAAGAAAAGCTTTTGACAAAATATAGGATCCATTTCTCTTAAAAAAACACTAGAGAACATAGATTTAAAGGGAGTTTTCCTTGAAATAATAAGCGGCATCTATCTAAAACCATCAGCAAGCATTATTTGTAATGGAGAGAAGCTGGATTTATTCCTAATAAGAAAAGGGATGAAACAAGTAGGCTCCGTTATCAACATTAGTATTCAATATTGTACCAAAAATGTTAGTTTTAGCAATAAGAAAAGAAAAAAGAAATTAAAGGAATTAGAATAGGCAATGAAGAGTTAAAACTGTCACTCTTTGCAGAGAATGTGATGATTACTTAGAATATCCTGGAAAATCATCCAGAAACCTACTTGAAACAATTCATAGCTTTATCAAAGTTGCAGAAATAAAATAAACTCACACAAATCACCAGCATTTCTGTATATTACTGACAAAGCCCATCAGCAAGAGATAGAAAGAGAAATCCATGTACCTAAAAAGACAAACCCAGAAACTACATGAACAAAATTACAAAACACTTTTCACAGAAATAGTCAGATCTAAGCAATTATAAGAATATCAGTTGCTCATGGGTAGATCAAGCTAATATAATAAAAATGACAATTCTATCTAAATTGGTCTTCTTGTTCAGTGCTATGCCAATCAAACTGCAAAGAAATTATTTTATAAAGCTAGAAAAAGTACTAACAAAATTCTTTTGGAAGAACAACAGAGCAAGAATATCAAGGGAATTAATGAAAAAAAAAAATACATAGGATGGTGGCCTCTAAATACCGGACCTAAAATTCTATTATAAAGCAGCAGTTATCAAAACCCTTTAGTACTGGTTTAGAAATAGAGTGGTTGACCAGTGAACAGGTTATATGCACATGACATAATAATCAATGATTTTAGTCATCTATTATTTGATAAAACTCCAACTTCTGGGTTAAGAACTCACTATTTGACAAAAATTACTGGGAAAACTGGAAAATAATGTCAGAAATTTGGCATAGACCTACATCTCACACCCTATTCCAAAATAAATTCAAAATGGGTATATGATTTTGGAGTAAAGGTTAATACCATATGCAAATTAGAACAAGAAATAGTTTATCTCTCAGATGTCCTGAGAAGGGAGGAATTTATGACCAAAATATTATGCATTATGAAATGCAAAATGGACAACTTTGATTACATCAGATTAAAAAAATTAACAAATAAAACCAACAGAAACAAGATTAAAAGGGAAGTATAAAGCTAGGAAACAATTTTACAGCCATTGTTTCTGATAAAATATGTAATGAACTGTTTCAAATTTATAAGAACATGTCATTCCCCAATTGATAAGTAGTTAAAGGATCCGAATAATTTTCAGATGATGAAATTAAAGCCATCTATTGTCATATAAAAATGATCCAAATCATTATTCATTAGAGAAATGCAAATTAAAACAATTCTGCAGTACCAACTCTCACCTCTCAGATTTTCTAAGAGAACAGTAAAAGAAAATGATAAATGTGGAAGAGTATGTGGGAAAACTAGGTTATCAATGCATTATAGTAGAGTTGTGAAGTGATCTAACATCAATTTGGAACTGTGCCCAAAGGATTATAAAACTGTGCATACCCTTTGATCTAGCAGTACCACTCCTGAGTCTGTATCCCAGGAAAATCATAAACAAAGGGAAGGACTCACAAGTGCAAAAATGTTTGTAGCAGTTCCCTTTGTGGTGGCAAAGAATTGCAAAATGAATAGATGCCCATCACTAGGGGAATGGCTGAAAAAGTTATGTTATGTGAAACTTATGGAATATTACTGATCTATAAAACTGATAAGATGATTTTAGATAGGCCTGGAAAGTTTTACTTGAATTGATGCTGAGCAAAACAAGCTGAACCAGGCATACATTGTACACAGTGAAAATAAGATTGTGCAATGATCAATTATGAAAGACTTGATTCTTCTCAGTGGTTCAGTAATCAAAGGTTATTCCAATAAACTTTGGATAAAAAATGCCATCTATAACCAGAAAGAGAACTATTGAGATTGAATGTATATCAACACATATTATGTTCACTTTTTAAAATGTTTTTTTCTTTCATTATTTCTTTTGTTCTGATTTTTCTACACATAATACAAAATAAACATGTATTTTAATATACATGTATAACCAGAAAAAATAAAATAATTAAAATGGATTTATTACACATTAGTTTTCTTCTTGCACTCTAAATTATAGTAAAACTCCTTACTCTTTCCTATGCTTGGCATTTCCTCTCCTTTCTCTAAGGCCTTTTGTGAAATTGTTTCTATGGCTTCACTGATGTAAGTTGATATTTTGTTTGCAGTATGAGGGAGATGTATGGGACAGTGGATAGAATCCTGGACTTGGAAACAGGATGAATATTTTTGAGTTGCATACTCAGACACTTCCTGGTTGTATGATCCTGGGAAAGTCATTTAACTGTATTTGCCTCAATTGCTCACTTTAAAAAAAAAGCGGGTGAAAGAAATGACAAACCACTCCATTTTCTTTACCAAGAAAACCCTATATAGTGTCATAGTAATTTGGATGCAGCTGAAATGACTGAAAAAGAACTAAAAAAGTTGAGAGAATAGCCTAAAGCCTTGCTGGGTTACAGGACTCTTCTCTGCTCCTCTAGCTAGTGTGTTTCTGACGCTGGCCCTCTCTCCACTACATCATTCTGCATTTATGTCTGTTTCTCTTCTTTCTGACTATCTGCTAAGCATTAAAGGAACTCTCATAACTACCACTTTCTTTAAAGATGACTTTAAAAAGCCTTTAAAGATGTCTTTCAAGTCTAATCTTTGAGCTACTTCCTCCATGAAGCCTATCCTACTCAGCCCCTCTGTATTCCCTGTTTATTCTATTTTCTCTTTGCTTTTAAGCTGACCTTGCTCAAAAATATTTTGTGACTGGCCACCCCCTCCCTTACTATGCCCTTTTTTTCTATTACCCTCACCCTTTCCATACCGCCTTCCTCTCTTACTTTCTTGCAAGATAAGAAAAACTTCCATTCCAGTATTGTGTGTTTGTGTTAGTACTTCTTTGAGACAATTCTAATGAGAACTGCTCCCCTAGAGGGAGGATTCTGGAAAGGTGGTGGAGTAGGTTTATAAATTTCAAGCTCTCCCAATTTCCCCCACAAATAGAACAAATCTGTGCCTCAGGGTGAGCATAGACTGGTGAAAAACCAAGAAGACTTGGAGCAGAACCTGGGTGCTGCAGATACAACCCAACAAGATAAGAAGAAAACCTTAAGGGTAAAGATTAACCTGTGTGAAGTGCAAATGCCTCCAGGCTAGCTCAGAAATATCAAGTGAGGATCCCTCAGGCTATCTGGTTGTGATCTCTGAAGCCTCAGCAAGAACCTCCTAGACTATTTGTGGAATTGGGGTTTGAATCCTGGAATACTGAGTGAACCTAGGTTGAGTGGGAACAGCAGGCCTAGCTGTGGTTCCGAGATGCAGCTCTGGGCAAGAAGAAACCAGGACTTGGTGAATGCAGAAGTGGTGAGGCAGGGGCACTGCTGGTTGTGGGGACATGCAGAGGAAGGAGCTCTTGGTTTGGGGTTCCTGATCAGAGTGGAGAGCTGAAGGGAAACTTGAGTCACCATCTGCCCACTCCACTTACACTCTATACCTTTTATTTAAAAAAATGAAACAGCAAAAAAGAAAGAACCCCACCATTGAAACATATTATGGGAGCAGGAAAGACTGGTATTTATCTTCAGAGGAGGACAATTTAGTAAAACAAATATCTCTACCCCAAAGAGTAACATGAAATGTCTCTCTTCCCAGAGAAAATTTATAGAATTCAGAAATCAAATGAGAGACAATGAGGAAAAACTAAAGAAAAAATTAAAAAATTAAAAACATCCAAGACAAACTAGAAGATTATGAAAAAAAGTTAACCAATTAGAAAAAGAGTTAGAGTCTCAAAGATGAAAATAACTCTTGAATGTTAGAATCTGGGAAGGGGAAGCCAGTAAAGCTAAGAGAGACCAAAAAATAACAAAACACACATTATAAAGAATGAGAAAATAGAACAGAATGTGAAACATCTCATAAGAAAAACAGCAGATCTGGAGAACAGTAAGAAGAGAAAATACAAAAATAATTGGATTGCAAGAAAGTTGTGACCAACAAAGAGAATCTTGACAAAATTTTCCTGGAATAATAGAACATGAGGGAAAAGTAGAAATTGAAAAAAAAATACATCTATCATCACGTTAAAGAGATCTTTGTAGAAAACACACAGCAATATTATTACCAAATTTCAAAACCCCCAGATCAAAGAGAAAATTTTGGAAGAAACACACACGCAAAAAAACCAATTCAAATATGCTGGAGCTACAATTAGAATTGTATAAGACTTATCAGCAGTTATATTAAAAGACTGCAGGTCTTGGAAGCATAACTATAGAGAAGCAAAAGAACCATGTCTGCAACCAAAAAATATATCCAGCAAAATTATCTATAGATTTGAATTACAAAAATGGTCATTCAGTGAACTTGCAGATGTTCAGGACTTTCTATCAACCAAACCCAAACTTAACAGAAAATTAACATATAAGAACCAATATTAAAGAGCAATTTTAAGGAACTCAACATTGGCAAACTTTAAATAAGGGAAAATTATTTTTTACATGGGAAATATATACTTTATGTTTAAAATTTATAGGATAAATAGGATAATAGGATAAACTCCAAAGAAAAATTGACAGAACAAAGGTAACCATCGTAATCATGTTATACAAAAGAGTTCCAGAGGAAGAATAGAAATAAGGATTATAGCGGGTGGAGGAGTATTCATAATTCTGAAAACCTACTCATACTGGGAATGGGTTTAATAGAAGGGATAGGAAAACATGTGTAGGTGCGATATGTGTGTATGTGTGCGTATATCTATATTATGTGTACACAAGTACATCTTTTCTTAAATGCAACTTGGTTGAGGTTGGAGGACATAAAAGGTGATATGTGTGTATATGTGTAAGTATGTATATATCTACATAAATATATATAAATATGTCCTTTTTAAACTATAGTTCTTTTGTGTGTGTGTGAGGCAATTGGGACTTTTTCAATTTCCCTACCCCCAAGGAGCTTTGGTCTTTTAATCATGAATTGTTGGAAGTCCTCCATTTGATTAAGTATTTACCTTTCCCCTTGAAGAATTTAGATTTACTTGGTAAGTGATTCTTGATTGTAATCCTAGCCCCATTAACCTCCAGAGTATAATATTCCAAATTATCTGATCCTTTAATGTAGAAGCTGCTAAATCTTTGGGTATCTTGACTATGGCTCCATAATACTTGAATTGTTTCTTTCTGGAGTCTTGCAATATTTTCCCTTGTCCTGGGAGTTGTGAAATTTGACTAATATTCTTGGGAATTTTCATCTTGGTATAACTTTCAGGAGATGATTTGTGGATTCTTTCAATTACTATTATGCTCTCTGGTTCTAATATATTCTCCACAATGTACTTTTGTTCCTGCTTTCCCATTTAGACAATTTTGCTTTTTCTTTTAAATAAAGCTTTTTATTTTTAAAACACATGCATAGTTTTCAACATTCACTCTTGCAAAACCTTGTGTTCCAATTTTTTTTCTCACTCTTGCCACTGACCAGTCCTCTAAATAGCAAGTAATTCAATATATGTTAAACATATGCAATTCTTCTATACATATTTCCACAATTATTATGCTGCACAAAAAAATCAGATCAATAAGGGAAAAATGAGAAAGAAAACAAAATGCAAGCAAACAACAACAATAAAAGTAAAAATACTATGTTGTGATCCACACTCAGTCCCTACAATTCTTTCTCTGAGGGCAGATGTCTCTCTTCATCATAGGACCACTGGAACTGGTCTGAATCATTTGGCTGTTGAAAGGATCAGCATCTATTATAATTGATCATCACATAATCTTGTTGTTGTGTAACAATGTTTTCTTGATTCTGTTAATTTCACTTAGCATCAGTTCATGTAAATATCTACAGGCCTCTCTGAAATCATGCTGTTTTTACTTTCATGTGGATCAATGATGTTCCATAACATTTATATACCATAATTTATACTACCATTCCCCAATTGATGGACATCCAATATGCAGTTTCTTGCCACTAAAAAAAGACTGCTACATTTTTGTACATGTTGATCCTTTTCCCTTTTTTTATAAATTCTTTGGGATATAGGCCCAGTAGAGATGCTGCTAGATCAAAAAGTTTGCACAGTATGATAGCCCTCTGGGCAGAGTTTCATATTGCTTTCCAGAATGGTTGTATCAGCTCCCAATTCAACTCAAAATATGATAGTCTCCTGGTTTCCCCACATCCTATTCAACATGTATTATTATTTTTTCCTGTCATCTTATCCAATCTGAGAGATATGAGATGGCACCTCAGAATTGTCTTAATTTGCATTTCTCTGATCAATAGTGATTTAGAGCACTTTTTCACATGAATAGAAATGGTTTCAATTTGTTTATCTGAAAATTGCCTATTCATATGCTTTGACCATTTATCAACTTTTATTCTTATAAATTTGAATCAATTACATATTTTAGAAATGAAGTCTTTATCAGAACCCTGGGCTGTAAAAGTTTTTTTTCCCCCCAATTTGTTGGTTCCCTTCCAATGTTGTCTGCCTTGATTTTATTTGTATAAAAACTTTTTAACTTAATATTATCAAAATTATTTATTTTGCATTCCATAATGTACACTAGTTTTCTTTGGCCACAAATTCCTTCCTTCTCCACACATCTGAAAAATAGACTATCATTTGTTCTTCTAATTTGCTTATAATATCACTCTTTATATCTAAATCATGAAGCCATTTTGACCTTATCCTGATAAATGGTCTTAGGTGTGGGCCTTACTAATTTCCAATTTTCCCAGCAATTTTTGTCAAATAGTCTATTTTTATCCCAGAAACTGAGGTCTTTAGGCTTATCAAACAGATTACTGTAGTCACTGATTATTATGTCTTGTGAGCCTAATCTATTCCACTGATCAACTGCTCCATTTCTTAGCCAGTTTTAAATGGTTTTGATGACAACTGCTTTATAATATACTTTTAAGTGTGGTACATCTACGCCACCTTCATTTGCATTTTTTTCATTAATTCCCTTGAAAGTCTTGACATTTTGTTCTTCCAGATGAACTTTGTTATTATTTTTTTCAACTTTGTAAAATAATTTCTTGATACTTTCATTGGTTTGCCACTGAATAAGTAGATTAATTTAGGTAGAATTTTCATTTTTATTATATTAGCTACAAATAAGCACTTGATATTCTTCGAATTGATTATATATGATTTTATTTGTGTGGAATGTGTTTTGTAATTTGTTTATATAGTTTCTGACTTTGTCTTGGCAGATAGACTCCCTAATATTTTATATTTTCTACAATAATTTTACATGGAATTTTTCTTTGTATCTCTTAATGCTGGACTTTTTTGGTACCATACAGAAATGCTGATGCTTTATGTGTATTTATTATCTATTCTACAATTTTGCTGAAGTTGTTAATTGCATCTAGTAGTTTTTTAGTTGATTTTCTGGGATCCTTTAAGTATACCATCATATCATTGGAAAAAATGATAATTTTGTTTCCTCATTACCTAATCTAATTTTTAAAATATTTTTCTTCTCTTATTGCAAAAGCTAACATTTGTAATACAATACTGAATAGTAATGGTGATGGGAGAAATATTGTTTCACCTCTGATCTTATTGGGAATGGTTCCAATTTATTTCCTTTACATGTGATAGGTGCTGATTGTTTAAAATAGATGCTACTGATCATTTTAAGGAAAACATCACTAATTCCTATGATTTCTAATGTTTTTAATAAGAAACGGATTTTGAATTTTGTCAAGTGTTTTTATTTCTGCATCTATTGAGATAATCATGTAATTTATTGGGTTGCTAATTGCTATACTCAATTATGTTAGTTTCCTAATATTGAAACAGCCCAAGACTCCCACTATAAATCCTATTTGGTCATGGTGTATTAACCTGTGGAAAAAGTGCTGTATTCTGTTTGCTACTATTTTATTTAAAATTGTTGCATCAATATTCATTAGGGGAATTTATCTCTAATTTTCTTTCTCTGTTTTGTCCCTACCTGTTTTAGGCATCAGCGCACCATATCTGTTTCATAAAAAGCATTTGATAGGATTCCATCTTTCTCTATTTTTCTAAATAGTTCACACCATATTGGAATTGATTGTTCTTTAAATATTTGGTAGCATTCATATGTAAATCCATCTGACAGTGGAGATCATTCTGAGGGAGGTGACCAATAGTTTGTTCAATTTCTTTTTCTAAAATGGGATTACTTAAGGAATTTATTTCTTCCTTTGTTAATCTGAGCAGGGTATATTTTTGTAATATTCATCCATTTCACCTAGATTATCAGATTTATTGGCATACAGTTGGGCAAGATAGTTCCTAATTATTGCTCTAAATACTTCTTCATTGGTGGAAAGTTCATCCTTTTCATTTTTGATACTGGCAATTTGATTTTCTTCATTCCCTTTCCTAATCAAATTAAGTAAAAGTTTATTTATTTTCTTGCTTTTTCATAAAACTAACTCTTAGTTTTGCTTATTAGTCCAGTAGTTTTCTTACTTCCAATTTAATCTCCCCTTTTAATTTCAGAATTTCAAATTTTTATTTAATTGGGGGGTTTTAATTTGTTCTTTTTCTAACTCTTTTAGTGGCATGCCCAATTTATTGATCTTCTCTTTCTGTATTTATGCAAGTATCTAGAGATATAAAGCTTCTCCTAAGAAGTGCTTTGACTCTATCCCATACATTTTGGTATGTTGTCTCATTATTGTCATTCTCTTCGATAAAATTATTGATTGTGTCTATGATTTGTTGTTTCACCTATTCATTCTTTAGGATGAGATTATTTAGTTTTCAATTAATTTTGATATATTTTCTCCTACACCTTTATCACATGTAATTTTTATTGTATCACATTTAGTATTTTTGCCTTTCTGTTTTTGATATTGAATTTCTTATGTATGCCTTTATCCATGGTCAGTTTTGTGTAGGTTGTATGTACCACCAAGAAAAAAGTATATTCCATCATGTTCCCATTGATTTTTATGTAAAAGTCTGTCATACCTAAATTTTCTATATTCTTTTTTATCTCATCAACTTCTTCTTTGCTTATTTTTGTTTGATTTATCTAACTCTGATAGAGTGAGGTTGGGATCCTCACTAGTATAGTTTTGTTGTCTATTTCTTCTTGCAGCTTTCTAACATCTCCTTTAGGAAACTGGATGTTATACCACTTGATGCATATTTGTTTAGTATTGACATTACTTCATTATCTATGGTATCCTTTGGCAAGATGTAGTTTCCTTTCCTATCTCTCATTAGATCTATTTTTGCTTTTGCTTGATCTGAGAGCAGGATAGCTACTCCTCCTTTTATTTTTACATCAGTTGAAGCATAATACTTCTGCCTTTTACCTTTACTCTGTAAGTATGACTCTGCTGTACATGTGTTTCTTGTACACAACATCTTGTAGGATTCTGGCTTTTAATCCAGTCTGCTATCCACTTTCATTTTGGGAGAATTCATCCCACTTACATTCACAGGGAAAATTACTAACTCTATATTTCTCATTATCTCATTTTCCCCATTATACTTTTCTCTTTCCTTTTCCCCTTTCCTCCTTCCCAGTGTTTTGCTTCTGACTACAACCTCCCTCAAACAGCCCTCCCTTTTATAGGCCCTCCCTCTTTCTAATTCCTTTCCCTTTCTATTTCTTTTCTCCCTTATATTAGCCCCCCCTTTTTCTATCCCCTTTTCTCTACTTCCCTATAGGTTGAGACAATTTTCTCTGTAGAGCTAAATATATTTGATATCCTCTCTTTGAGCCAAATCCAATGAAATTAAGGTTCACTCAATGTTCCTTCTCTCTTCTTTCTCTCAATTGTAATATGATTTTATGCCTCTTCCTCTTTTTCTAGTACAATCCCTTTTCTACCTCTAGTTTCTTTTTTATATCATCACAGTAAAGTCAAATTATACCTACACCGTCTAAGTATATAGAGATGCAGTTTTCATGAGTTGAACTTATCACCTTCCCATATAGGAATGTAAACTTTTTAACTTTTAAAAGAAACTAAGTTTATTTTATTTCTTTTTTATCTTTTTATGCTTCTTCTCTTCTGTTCTGTATTTGAAGATGAATTTTCTGATCAGCTCTGGTTTTTTCATTGAAAATAAATGAAATTTATTTCATTGAATGTTCATGTTTTTCCCTGTAAGATAATGCTTAATTTTGCTGGATAGTTGATTCTTGGCTGCAATCCAAGCTTCTTTGTTCTTCAGAATATCATATTCCAGTCCCTTAGATCCTTTAAAGTGGAAGCTGCTTGGTCCTGGGTAATCCTGATTATGGCTCCTTGATATTTGAATTGTTTCTGGCTGCTTGCAATATTTTCTCCTTTATCTGATCATTCTGAAATTTAGTTCTGTTATTATTTGGTGTTTTCATTTTGGGGTCTTTTCCAGGAAGTGATAGGTGAATTCTTTTTTTTTTTTTATGTGCAATTCTTGATTTTAATCCATCGATTTAAAAACAAACACAAACGTTCCAAAAGGCACTTTAGGAGAATTTTTCAAAGACCATCTTTCCTCTCTCTTTTTTTTTCTTTTTCTTTTCTTTTACTTTGTTTTATTTTATTTTTTTTAATAAAGCTTTTTATTTGCAAAACACATG
>JAJPUD010028182.1:0-14899 GCA_023553655.1 Myrmecobius fasciatus
AAAAAGGCTGACGATGGTGGACTTGCTGTACCAGATCTAAAACTATATTACAAAGCAGCGGTCATCAAAACCATTTGGTACTGGCTAAGAAATAGAGTAGTCAATCAGTGGAATAGGATAGAATCTCAAGACAAACTAGGCAATAACTACAGCAATTTAGTGTTTGATAAACCCAAAGACCCCAGCTTTTGGGATAAATACTCACTATTTGGCAAAAACTCCTGGAAAAATTGGAAACTAGTGTGGAAGAAATTAAGGCTTGACCCACACCTAACACCACATACCAAGATAAGATATAAATGGTTTCAGGATCTGGATATAAAGAGTGATACTTTAAGTAAATTAGAGGAACGTAATATAGTTTACCTCTCAGACCTATGGAGATAGAATAAATTTATCTCCAAAGAAGTACTGGAACTCTTAATTGAAAACCAGATAGATAACTTTGACTATATTAAGTTAAAAAGTTTTTGTACAAACAAAACCAATGCAGACAAGATTAGGAGGGAAGCCATAAATTGGGAAATCATCTTTACATTTAAGGGTTCTGATAAAGGTCTCATCTCTAAAATATATAGAGAATTGTCTCACATTTATAAAAATTCAAGCCATTCTCCAATCAGTAAATGGTCAAAGGATATGAACAGACAATTTTCAGAGGATGAAATTAAAACTATTTGTAGTCATATGAAAAGGTGCTCCAAATCACTATTGATCAGAGAAATGCAAATCAAGACAACCCTGAGGTACCACTACACACCTGTCACATTGGCTAAAATGACAGGAAAAGTTAATGATGAATGTTGGAGAGGATGTGGGAGGGCTGGGACACTGATGCATTGTTGGTGGAGCTGTGAATGGATACCGCCATTCTGGAGAGCAATTTGGAACTATGCTCAAAAAGGTATCAAACTGTGCATACCCTTTGACCCAGCAGCATTTCTACTGGGCTTATATCCCAAAGAAATCATAAAGGAAGGAAAGGGCCCCACATGTGCAAGGATGTTTGTGGCAGCCCTTTTTGTAGTGGCTAGAAACTGGCAACTGAATAGATGCCCATCAATTGGAGAATGGCTGAATAAATTATGGTATATGAATATTATCAAATATTATTGCTCTGTAAGAAATGACCAGCAGGACGATTTCAGAGAGGCCTGGAGAGACTTGCATGAACTGATGCTGAGTGAAATGAGCAGAACCAGGAGATCATTATACAGGCAACAACAATACTATATGACGATCAATTCTGATGGACATGGCTCTCTTCAACAATGAAATGTTTCAAACCACCTCCAATTGTTCACTGAAGAAAACCATATACAGCCAGAGAGAGGGATGTGAAATGTGGACCACAATATAACATTCTCATACTCCTTGATTGATGTTTGCTTACATTGTGTTTCCTTTATCTGATATATCTTTTGTGTAGATAAGATTTTTCTTGCACAACAATGATAAGTTTGGAAATATGTATACATATATTCGATTTGCCAATATTTTAACATAATTAACATGTAGTGGATATCCTGCCATCTAGGGGAGGGGTGGGGAGTTCGGGGGAAAATTTGTAACAGAAAGCTATGTAAGGGTTAGTGTTGAAGAATTACCCACACATATGTTATGCAAATAAAATTTAAAAAAAAACGTGAAGGACCAGTCAAGATTACATAACAAAAATAAATAAATAAATAAAATAAAATAAAATCAGGAGGATTTAGATAAAATGCCCTCTAAAATCAATCTTTTCAATTGTAAAATTCCATGTTTCTAGGTCCGGAGCTCCTTTTTCTCCTCTCGTCTTTCATGTATACTTGCTCCTGTCTCCCAGGTAAATACAGAAATAAAGTGAGAAGCCTCTGTCATTCATACATAGAAAGGATTTTCTTTTGTGCAGATGTGCAGAGCTAATTAGATATTAGTGCATTCTGGGAATTACTTGTTACATCATTGCACAGGAAAAATTAGATATATGCCTAGTGCCCTATTGTGGCTTTCTCTGTAGAAATAAAGCTATAAATAACAATGGCTTTATGTAGTGCTTTAAAATTTTCAAAGTGTTGTTCACATATCTCATTTCTTCAAATGGCTCTTAGATGTAGCTGAAATTGTATTAATATATAATTAGGTTCTTTAAGTATCTACTATACTTAAGGCACATTACTGGTTAAAAAGGACGCTGTGGGATGGTCTGGAAACCATCATTTATTACGTTGTATCTATGGCAAAATGAATTCCCAGTTCCAAACAACCAATTTACAAATAAAATTAGGAAAAAAAACTCATTCTAAACTAGGATTTTTTAGTTCCCAATTTTGAGAGCAAAAAGTAGACATGATACTTTGAAAGCTTAATTAGAGGGCTACCTCACAGTTTTTATTCACTATGATTTTAAAATATGTTTATTAATTATCCTCAACTTTTAAAATGTACTTCAAAGTTAATTTATCATTCCTGGATTATTCTGTTCTGAAAAAATAGGTCTGACCAGTCATTCATCACAATACATTTATGAAAATAAATGAACACCTGGACCAAAGGAATTATGCGCTGGAAGAAAATAGCCAACAATAACCAAACAATCCAGCCAAAGATTAGTGAAAAGAGAAGAGGATTATGTACAAAGGTATGTTCATATACTGAGTCTACATTTTGCATCATCTACATTTTCTCTTAACCAGATGTTTACTTCAGATAGAACACAAATTGCCTTCTTTCCTCTCCCTCCCACTATTCTATACATATTTATGACTTTATGAAAGAAGGAAAGAAGGCAGTAGGGTGGAGAGAGAATTAATAGGGTTACTTGGTATGTTCTCCAACTTCATTGCCATTGACTTGGTCATAGGTCATATTTCTTTTTAATTATGTACTGGAGAAAGTTTCTGGTTTATTATATTAATTCTGTGGAATGCTTTTTTTTGCATGGATGAGCAGGAAAGACAAGAAATTAATTCCTTACTGGTATTATCATTGTGTCATAAAATTTCTTTAACTTAATTTAGTCTAATATTATGAAATAACCTGACTAGACTAGGCAGAAAATCATATTTATAATGATCCATTGTGTATTGTCTGGGTAGGTGTGTCTGCTGGGCTTTCCATTTTCACTGGAGAGTGTCATATATAAGAAATGAATTATTTTGATGTGGATATAAATATTTAAGGATGTCCTTTTCTTCACATTTATTGAGAAAGTTTGGATGTATTCCTAGTATCATAATTGGAGATAAGAATGCATTTTGCTATAAGAATAACATTATAACTGAATGGTATAATTTAAATATTAATGTTATTTTACTAAGGAAATTTGTGGATTCCATAAAGTTATGGGCCATTTTACTTACCCTATAAAATATATGTACTTATAAGACATAAATGAGAATGTTGGATTTGGCATTCAAAGTGAATAGACTAAAGGACTTGAAATGCAAAAGATCTGAGTTCAAATTCTATTTTTGAGTATAGCAGGCACAATATCCTACCACAACTCCATGTAAATTAAACAGGTTTTTTTTTTCTCATCCTTAGTTGATTTGGTTGATTCAGGAGGCTAAAAGCTCAAACTATTGCCATTATTTTCTATTTGCTTGAATACAAAGCAGCCATGAGGAGCTTCTGGCTATCTCTGATGCCTGGTTGACAGAAAATGATGGGTAACATAAACAAATGACTTTTACTCAAGTGAACAATAATTATCTTTGTTTAACAGCTTTATCCCACTATTATTAAGGAAATGAACTTTTACTAACTGTTGAATGACTTATGATATTCTAATTTTGTTCTGATGTCAAACAGAAACTACCTAGAGACTGCCCTGCTTGTCAGAGCCCAGTAAGAACACTGACACTTACTAGGTATAAAATTTTGAGCAATTCACTGAGACCTCTTTGAGGCCTTTCTACAGCCTGGAAATAAGATAGAATAACTATTTCACAGAGCTAATGAGAAGGTCAAATTAAATGATGTATATAAAGTGCTTTGTTCTCATGTTATGTACATAGGATACCTCAAATTAATTCAGCTGAGCAAAGCTCTCTTTTGTACATTATCATAAGACATACTTTGAATCTCATTTAATCTGTTACAATTTTTCTGTTCCTTGACAAGCCTTTAACCTTTCTCAGCCTGTTTTCTCAACTACAAAATGTAGCGAATTTTCCATGTTCTTCCTGTCTCACAGAGTTGGGAGGAAAACACAACCATGACAATAGTTTATGGTTACAACATTAAGCCCCAAGAGAATTCATTTTCAGAGTTGTTTCAAAAATCTGTGAAACATAATGCAGTCACAGTTTCCTCCTAGAATTTCTGTCAGTACTTGACTTGATAAAATGATAAAAGAGTAATGGAAAAATATATAAGAAAGTCACCAAATCTCTGAGATGAATGGGACCTGTAAGATCATCTAGGCTCACCTCTACTTGAACAAAAATCCCCTCCAAAACATAAAATCAGTAGTGGCCCAGTGTTTGATTAAAAATTTATAAGGAGGAGGAATCCACTCTATCAACAGAGATTGCTGCATTGTGGGTTGCCGCAATTACCAAGGAGTCTTTTTCATATTTGGGAATAATCTGTTCTTGAAGCTTCTCCTCATTGCTTCTTATTTTGCTCTATGGGGGCAAAGAAAAAACTAATTTTAGCCCCATTCCACATGACAGTCTGTAAATAATTGGAGTTTGCTGTTTTGCAATTCCTAGGTTTTCCTTGTCTCCAAACTAATTATTCTGATACCTTCAGTCAATTTCATATGATATGATGTTGTACACCTTTACCTTCTTGATTTTCCTTCTCAGGGCACTGCCCAGATCATCAGAATCAATAAGAAAGTATTTATTAGAGCCCTCGGCCATGTGACCCCTACTATTTTTTGGTAGCATAGTGGATAGTGGGCTGTTAGATTGAAGGCAGAAAGATCTTAGCTCACAATCTGCTTCATATATTTGCTGCCTATGTGACTGAGTAAATCACATACACTTTGTCTGCCTTGGTTTTCTTATTTGTAAAAAGGAATGTATAATTTTAGAATCTACCTAACAGTGGTAGTAAGCATCAGAAAGGAGAATATTTATTTTATATATATATATATGTATGCATCTATATACCACTTTGTAAATCTTTTTTATTCAGTATTTTATTTTCCTTTAGTTACATATAAAAACAATTTTTAACCTTTGTTTTTAAAACTCTGAGTTCTAGATTCTCTCTCTTTCTCCCTTCCCAATCCACCTCATTGAGAAATCAAAATAAATTCAATACAGATTATATTTTTGTAGTTTGAAAACATTTTAATAATATTCATTTTATTAAAGAAAACATAAACCAAAAAGTATTTCAAGAAAAGTAAAGTAAAAAAGTATGCTTCACATTGTATTCAGACAGTATCAGTTTTTTCTTTGGTTATGGATAACGTTTTTCCTCATAATTGCTTAAGAGTTGTCTGGATAATTATTTTGCTAAGGATAGTTATGCCATTTATAACTGAATATTGATATTGCTGTTACTTTGTACACAGTACATTTCACTTTGCATCACAACATGGAAGTCTTTCAGGTTTTTCTGAGAGCATTCTGCTTTATCATTTTTTGTAACACAATAGTATTCCATCATAATTTAATCACATACCACATATTTTTCAGTGGTATTCCCCAAATGATGGCATCCCTTCAATTTCCAATTCTTTGTCCCCAGAATAGAACTGCTGTAAATATTTTTGTGTATATAAATCCTTTTCTTTTTTATTTTTTTTAATCTCTTTTGGGATACAGACCTTGTAGTGGTATTGCTAGGTCAAAGGGTTTTATGATTTTATGGCCCTCTGGGCAGAGTTCCAAATTGCTTTACAGAATGGTTGAATCAGTTTATAATTGTACCAACAATGCATTAATATCTCATTTTCCCCACATTCCCTCTAATGCTTGTCATTTTCCTTTTCCATCCTATTGGCCAATCTAATTGGTACGTGGTAATATTTCAGAATTGTTTTAATTTGCATTTGTTCATTCAATATTGAGTTAGAGCATTTTTTATGTGGCTATTGATTATTTATCATTTGTGGAATGGCTCTTATTTTTATAAATTTGATTCAATTGTTTATGTTTGAGAAATGAAGCCTTTAGCAAAGAAAGTAATTTCATTTTTTTTCACAATTACTCTTGCTAATTGTATCCCCCACTTTATTCTACTCTCTCTACTTTTATATTGTTTCTCCTCAAAAGTGTTTTGTTTCTGACTACCCCCCTTCTTCCAATATGCCCTTCTTTCAATCCTTCCCTCCCACCTACTCTTTTTCCCTTCCTCTCCTATTATTTTGTAGGGTAAGATAGATTTCTACATCCAATTAGATATGTATGTTATTCTCTCATTGAGCTGATTCTGATGAGAGTAAGATTCACTCACTCCCCCTTACCTCCACATGCAAATCTTAAAGTGCCATATAAATGCTGGCTATTATTGTTATAATTGTTATTGCCAGATGCTATATTAGGTACTAGAATGCAAAAATAGGGGGCAGCTAGGCGTGCAGTGGATAGAGCACCAGTCCTGAAGTCTGGAGGACCTGAGTTCAAATTTGGTCTCAAACATTTAACACTTCCTAGCTGTATGACCCTGAGCAAGTCACTTAACCCCAATAACCACAGGGAAAAAAAGAATGCAAAAATAATAAAAAATTACATGGTCACACTATTCAAGACTTTGATATTTAGTGCACATATGTATATGTATACTATAAAATAAATATAACATTATTACATAACAAGAAAGAAAGAGAGTATATGGGCAATTTGAGGGATCAGGAAAAGCATCCTTAGTCATTCTATTTGTTGTTGTTGTTTAATTGTTTTTTTAGTTTTGTTTCTCTCTTTGTGATCCCATTTGGAGTTTTCTTGGCAAAGATCCTGGAGTGTTTTGTCATTTCCTTCCCAAGCTCATTTTACAGATGAGGAAACTGAGGCAGACAGGGGTAAGTGACTTGCCCAGGGTCACATAGCCAGAAAGTTTCTGAGGTCAGATTTCTACTCAGGAAGATGAATCTTCCTGACTACAGGCCCAGCACTCTAGCTACCCCAAAACATTTTATTACATGTCATCTATATTCCAGTTACTGTGCTTAACACTAGGAGAACAAATACTAAAAATTATAGATATTTAGAAAGTTATTCCTGAGCTTTAAGTATCAGAAAACTAGGGACTTTGTGAAGTGGATATCAAAAGGGGGCATATTTCAGGCACAAGGTCACCAATACAAAGGCACAGTATAGAGATCAGAGATGGATCATCATATCCAAGGAAGAAAAAGATGGACATTATATATAATAAGCCTGGATCAGTGGGTCAATAGAATTAACAGATAAGTAGAGAAGTTTGTATTTGTCCTAGAGGTTATAAGGAGCCTCATGTTTATGCATGCCTCATTCTACACTCCGAGGAGGACTTCACCTTTCTATTTTCATTGTTAGTTCTCTGGAATTATAGCTGGTAATTCTGCTCACCAAAATTCCTAAGTTTTTCAAAGCTATTTGTCTTTACCATATTGTTGTCATTGTTTAAATTGTTCATCTGGTTCCATTCACTCTGATTTGCATTAATTCATATAAGTTCCCATTTTTGACATAATCTGTTAAATTATTTCATACAGCAAAACAGTATTCCATCACATTTGTATATCATAAATTGTTTAGTAATTCTCGAATCTAAGGGCAGCTCCCCCCAATTCTTATTCTCTGCCACCTCAAAAAGAACCATAAATACTTTTGTGCATCCTTAGTTAGAGTTTTTTGGCTTAGTATTAATCCTTCCCTTGATCTACCCTCCCTTTAAATTTCCATTCCCTCTTTTCCTCCTGCTGAGTGAAATGTATTTCATCCCCAACTTAGTACACATGTCTTTTTTTCCCCTTCATTTGACAAATTCAGAGAAGAGTGAGGTTCAAGTGTCAGCTACTCCTCTCACTTCATTTGTACAGATATATATTTATGTACCCTGACTATGTAAAATAATTTCCCCTAACTTTCCTTTTCCCTCCCTTATTAACCCTAAAGCCTATTTGTCTTCCCCTCATTAAGTCTGAGACCTACTTTTACTTTGTTGTATAATCTCTTCCTGTGTATTGGAGTGATCTGCTAGGGCCAGACTTCATTCCTAGAGTCAATATAATTCTCTGTCTCTATGCTGATGTGGCCTGGGCAAATGACTGACTTTCTGTGACTTTTTCTGGATTTCTCCATTAAGACTAAATCTGATTCATTTTCCAGATCTGTTTGAGAGAGTTCTGTTTTTTTGTGGGTTTTTAAATTTTTTTATTTTTTGGCAGAGATCTTAGTATTGCTTCCTGCTGCTGTGCCATCTTGTCTCTGCTTCTGAAGTAAGGAGTTGAGGAAAATACCAAAGTTATAAACCTTGGAGACTATAAAAAGTACAACATATTTTAAAACAAATTTTGACAGACTGAAGTGTCTGAGGGGAAAAGATAACCAATTATATTATTTATGTTTTGGATAGTTTTGAAATATGATCAGAACAATCTGTTTGGAATATTCAATAGACTTTTGGCTTTTGTGGGGTGGGAAACAGAGGGAGAGAGAGAGACAGATACACACACAGAGAGAAAGACAGAGAGAAATGAGATAGACAGAGACAGAGATACAGAGAGATATGGGAGAAGGGGGGGAAGGTGAGAGAAGGAGGAAGAGGACCACTTTATCCCATCTTCTAAGTGAAATCCTCCTTCTCTCACCATTTTTCTCCATACAGAAAGCATAACAGGAGAAATGTTCTTCACAAAACATTTAACATGAGAATATATATTTGTCTGGAAAAATGTAAGTTTCGGGTCACAGCCAATAAACAGTTCTATTAAAATACTGGGCACTAATATTGTTAACTTTCCTAAACATAATAATAGCCTAGCAACTTTTTGGAGAGGAAACATCCAAAGGAAATCTGCAAAACATAGTTTGAGAGACCTAATGGGAACTGGAGATAAATATGTAATTTGTGCTGCCTCTTATAGATAATTAATTTAGAAAGTGCTTTAAGTTTTGAATGGGATGGTTAACATGGAGAGCGGGAGAGAGAGAAAGAGACAGACAGAAACAGACACAGAAAGAAAGACAGAGAAAGAGACAGAGACAGACAGAAAGACATATTCTGCTAATAAAAAACCTCATCTGTAATTTTTGTAGGTACAAGAAATGGAATTAAATTTTACTTCAAGATGAGAGGTATTTACCAAATGTGGATCATTTTTAAATGTGCATCTATTTCATAAATTTTTTCAGTTTTACTTCTTACTTATCATAAATAGAGGCATAAATGGTCCTTGAAAGAACCTCTGTTTTAGAAGAGAGGGAAGGGGAAAGGGATAAGGATGGTGGAGACTTTAAAAAGAAAGGCAGTTTCTTCTTTGATGGAGATATGTTTTATTTTTCAATGAACCAAGACTAAAGATTTCCTTTCTAAAATTTTAGCTTAGGAACCAAGATTAGGCCACTGATTAGATGTTCTTTTCTTTATAATGCATGTTGCTATTTGACATGTCTTCACTAGACTCTGAGACTGGCTGATTCTGCTCAGGGCTCCTGAATTGATGGCTTTGTCTGAATAAAATAGTGAATTAATTAAAACAAAATAACTAGTTTGATTTTTTCCACTTTCCTCCCTAGTAATTGACTGAATTGCCTAAATTAACCAGAGTTTGCAATGATGCAGAGTTCCCATCCAAATGATCATTCTATTTACCTTTTTTTTTGCTGAATAACCTATACTTGATGGCTTTTTATTATAATGCACATATGCTGCAAATATATACATGAACCAAAACCAAAATTGAATATAATTTTCTTTTTGTTGCTCATAAGATTCTTTGTTATTATTTTAGGAATGACAATCATCTTTAAACTAAGAATAAATATATACAAAGAGGAGTGGGAAGACCTGATGGGACTCTTTCATCTCTAATATTATTATGACTCAAAAAGGATACTTTGTCCTCCTTGAAAATTTGAAGGAAAAAAAAGACAACTGCCAACTTTATAAGCATCTTAGCTTTGCCTATGAAGATTTCCAATGACATAGTCATTCAACTCTTCTTAGAATACAAATTCCACTCTGAACATGAAAAGTGCACCACTTTCATGTTGGCAGAAGATCTGCTTCTTAAAATGTGTATATGCTACAGAATATGAAACATTTGAGATGGGGAAAATATGATATCGTCTGTGTCAACATGACTTGCACTCTATTTTATAGGAGAAATTGAAATCTTGTCTCAGATTCAAAATAGTATGTTTCATTCCTTTGGAAGAAGCATATACTGTTAAATATATGAACAGGGAGATTGAGAACTATTTAGCTTGATTTATTTCTTTCTCTTTTTATTTGAAATATAGAATGTCTGAGTACCTAGTTGAATAAAGTCATAGCCCTGGAGTCAGAAGGACCTGAGTTCAAATCCAACCTCAGACACTTAGTAGCTATGTGACCTTGGACAAGTCACTTAATCCTGTGTGTCTAAGTTCCTCATCTGTAAAATGAGTGGGTGAAGGAAATGGTTTACTCCAGTATCTTTGCCATGGAGATTTGAATATGACTCAGCAACAATAAAATCTCCATACCCAAAGTTTCTGGTGGCTAAATGAATTATGTGAGAATAAGAATTAGAATGTAAATATTATTTTCCCTTTCTCTTTGTATCACTCCTCCTTATTTTTCTGGGGGAAAGATGGTCCATGCTTGCTTGTTTCTTCTGGGATCTTTCCCCTTCAATCATCCTCCCTTGCTCTAACATCAATTTTTCTTTCCTTGATGTTGATGGGTAGTAATCCTCCATTAAAAAACAACAAAAACATCATCATCAACAACTGTTTTTGACTTTTGTTTTATATTGCAGTCATTTCCCATTAAGCCTTTTTACTCAGATTAAACTCTTCCCCATAATATAGAAAACACCCTTAAGCAAAGCCAACTGACATAGTAACAATATCTAATAGCATATATTGCATTCCCCATCTGTGCTACCTACTTTTCTACCGAGAGGAGAAAGGTATATTTCTTTATCACTTAATTAGACTTTTACTATTTTTAAGTTACTATGTATGCTTATTCTTGGTTCTACTTTCTTCACACAGCCATTTTCATAAACATCTTCCTATGTGTTTGTCTGAATTATTCATTGTTTCTTATGGAACAAAAGTATTCCATAATATTTATATACCAACATCTTTTCAGCCATTCCTATGGTACTTTTTTGAGCCCAATTTTTCCATCAGAAGTTTTCTGATTATTTTGTTTTATACATTCACAAACCCCCACTAATATGTATATACATGTGTATATAAATAGACACATCTGTACATACATGTGTCTGCATGTATACACATACATATTTCATTTTCATTTGTGTCCAACTCTGTCATCCCATTTAGGATTTACTTGGCAAAAAGACTAGAGTGGTTTGCCACTTACTCATTTTATAGATGAAGAAACAGAGGCAAATTATATATGATGTATGTATCAAGTGACTTGCCCAGAAACACACAGTAAGTAAGTATGAGTGTCTGAGTAACTATCCGAAGCCAGATTTGATCTCAGGAAGATAATTTTTCCAAAATAAATTTCCATTTCAAGAAAGGCTATATAATAAAAACTGCACATTGTGTTCAGAGCTGTCTATCTTTGCTTTCTTGTAGGTTTTCTTTTGTTCTCTGCTGTGCAAGTTTTACTTCATTCTTTTTCCCCCTTTCTTCCCCCATCCTTTCCCAATTAAGCTACAATTAAGTGTGGACATATATGTGCATCTATATCTGTATATGTGCATCTATCTATCTATATACATATCTAGATAAATATCTATGATCATACACATTTATACATATACATTTGTATACCTCTATGTAAAGCCATACAACATTTGTTTATGCTCTGTTTCTCTGAAAGTAGATAACGTTATCCTTCATAAATCCAAGACTTTCCATATTTTTCTAAATCCACCAACTTTTCATTTCTTACGCAACTGAAATATTCCAACCTTATACTATCTAGTTATTTTAAATAGTCTTAAAATACTGATTAATATGGTTGTATGTAGTTTCAATTTTTTCTTTCTTTTTTTTTTTTTTGATTAGGTATGTTTTAGCTTTAACTTTGTCTGAAATCAATGATGACTAGCCCTGCTTTTCCTGTTTTTTTTCTCTAAGTTCTACTCCTGATTATTGTTATAAAGTTTGTGTTTATCTCTTATTTCCTACCCTCACTGAGTCTTCTGCTTTACTTCTACCTACCTTATCTTGCTATTTTGCCTTGTTATTCCTTAACCTAACCCCCAAAAGATCCCTCCTTTATTCTCTCTCCACTTTCCTTCCTCTTTATTCCATTCCAGTTAATGTACAAACTATTCTATATACTCCATTATTGTATTCTCTCCCTCTCTTATTTCTTTATAAATTTAGAAGACACTTTTGTACCCTTCTCTCTATAGCTATATCTACACATCCATGTCTGTATTTACCATTCCCTCTCCAACTCATTCCCAATGTGATCAGGATTCCAAAACTATCAGCTCCACTTCCTAGTATTTTCTTTGGCTGCTTCCCTCACCTATGCTCCATCCCATGCCTGGAACACTCCCCTTCTTCCAATCCAACTATTGATTTCCTTAGCTTCCTTTAAATCCCAACTAAAATCCTACCTTCTATAGGAAACTCCCCCCAACCCACTTATTTCTAGTGTTTTCTTGCTTTTAATTATTTCCTATTTATCCTGTACATAGCTTGCTTTGTATATATTTGCTTGCATTTTCTATCAGACTGTAAGTTCCTTGAGGACAAGAACTTTTTATCTTTTTTGTCTTTTGCCTGTTTTGTATTTTTAATGATTAGCACAATGCCATGTTTTTTGCTTTTTTAGTTAAATGTCTAGAAGGAGGTATGTGAAGTCTTTATCTGTACTTCTTCATCTCCTTCCTACTTCTCAACTCTTACAATCTGACACTGAACCACACCACTCAGTTGAAAATGTGCTTCCTGAGATGACTACAATCTTTTAGGTACCAAATCCAATATCATATTCTCATTCTTCATCTTAAACTGTAACTCATCATTTTCTTTGGGATAGTCTCATGTTACTTGTCTTTCATAATATTCTGAGTTCTCAGTTCTTCTCAACTGGACTATTTCTTTCTCAGTCTCCTTTGCTTCATAATCCATGTATTTTGGGATTTTTGTCTAAGGTTCTAGCTTGAATTGTTTTTCCTACTTTTACTTTATGCTCTCTCAGTGATTGTTTCAGCACCCATGAATTTTATTTGCTTCTCTAAATGCTCTATTCCCCATCCCCTATTCTTTTATAACTTCAGTCTCATTCCATTAGCTTCCTGCTAGATTGTGATATTTGTCTGTTACCAAGGTATCTAACACTCAATATGTCTAAATTAGAATTCATTGCTTTCCTCAACCAAAATAAGCTTTTGCTGTTGTTTTATATTCTTGGTATTGTGCTGGATTTCCAATACACTCTCTACACCCTATATCAAACCAGTTAGTTGTTAATATTACTTGTTGTTGATATTACTTCCACAGCATGTCACATTTCTCCATTCCAATCACTATATACCACCCAGGTTACCTTTGACCTGTATTATTATAAAAACCTCCTAATTGGTATCTCTGTTTCCATTCTTTACTGTCATTTGCTTCCAAAATAAATTTCCTAAAGCCCAGTTCTGCCCAGGTCATTTCTATGCTATAAATTCATTAGTTTCCTGTTACCTCTAAGATAAAATGCAAACTTCTTAGCTCCGTATCTAAAATCTTTCACAGTTTGAATTTGGCCTTGTTTTTTTTGGATTCTATATTCCAGAAAAACTGGCCTATTTACAGTTGCTTTAATTTGTACTTCTGTATAAACCTAATTCTGCCTCTTAGAATGTTTAGATTTGTTGTTTTTTTGGTTTGTTTTCTCCCAAACTGAGTTTGGGAGAACCTTATACTTCATATGAAGTTCATCTTCTTCAACTTCATATAACTTCAATTACATATAACAATTTGTATATTTACTTAATTCTTCAGGCAAAAAAAAGAAACCTCATCCCCATTCTTTCATGCAATCCATCTATTTGCTTAATTTATAATCTGTTTTCTCAAATTTTATTGTATTTATTTATCTGTGTAGATGAAGTATCTATATAGTACAATGCAACCTTCTCAAAGGCAAGGCCACTCTGTCATTTTGTCTGATAAAATTTAGTAGTGCTGGCAAGTAGTACAATGTTTGGAAATAGTACATTCTTAAGAAATGTTTATTGAATTGAATTGCTGTATCATCTGTGGAAATTGATTTTATTGCTATATTTTCTTTTACACCAAACAGAAGAGTAAACAAACAAGTTACTTAAAAGTATGTTTTTTTTTTTTAACAATAAGAAGCTAAAGTTAATTTTATGTTTTACAAATAGGAAGTGAAAAAGGAATCTTTGTAATTATAAGAACAAATTTGGCCATCATAAATAATAATGATGGTAGAATTATAGGGTTGAAAGAGAAATTAAAAACCATCTTATCTAACCCTTATTTTTACTTTAGAGGAGACTGAGGTCCATAGAAGTTAAATAATTTGTACTAGGTTATACAATTAGTGAGAGATAATTAGCAAATAAATGGTAAGATTTAAACCTGGGTTCAGTGATTCCAATTTTTTCTGCTCTAATATGCTGTTGTGACTAACACTATTTCCCTGCAAAATGTAATTTCTAAGCAACTTCCTGAACAAAAAGGAAAGATAATCTAATTTCTAAGTAGAAAAAAGCAGTGACAAAATCTCATAGATATTGATGATATTGAGGTCTGGCACCAAATGATGGAATTGGGGTAGCAACTCCTAGTTCAAATAAGAGGTGCAAGAT
>JAJPUD010028183.1:0-10124 GCA_023553655.1 Myrmecobius fasciatus
AATCTCTTACAGGGGAGTTCCATGGGCTGTTTGTTTCCTCAATATGATCTAACTCTAATTGTTCTTGTACTAATTGATGTAAAGTGACTGTTTTTTCTTTGTTCAGGGGCCATTGCTCCACCCATACCAGTATGTAGGTAGTCCAAGTCATTTTTGGAGCAGTGGAAGCCTCAGCAGCAATGACCCTTCCTAAAATTCTCTGGTGATTTTCATCCCTAATTGGTGTAAAACATTTCTACCCCATAAGTTAATATGTAAGCCATCTATTATTAAGGGGAAAATATTTTCTGTCTTTCCGACTTATTGCCAATTTACCGGTTCAGCAGACATCAAAGATTCTTTACTGCCTGCTACTCCTGGCACTAAATTGCTAAAAGTATAACTTCATGTTTGCTTCTGAAGCAACCGGAGTGGCAGTCAACCAAATCTGTTCTAAAAATTCTGTCATCCAGATTTCACTCTTAGGCTTTACATTAGGAGAATCTTTGAAAGACTGTGGGTCCGAATAGACACAAGAGTAAGGCGGGGCTGAGGGTGATGGAGGAGGGGGAGGCCATTCATTATCCTCAAGCTCAGGAGAGAGACATCTATTGCTAAGAGTCATGCCTGTCTGTGCTCCAACTGTAAATTTCCTGATATCTTTTTCTGGTTCTGATTTCAAACTTAGTTTAAAATGGCTTTTTTATATTTCTCTTGGGCATTGCTTACCATAAGCAGTGAGCTGTTTACTGAAAACAATCCATCTCTCACAGTTATAATGGCCTTCCTCAAGTAACCATGGAAAAACTTTGTAAGCAATGTCCAGGAATTTCCTAATGTCTCCTAATTGGACTGTGCACCCCTGCTCTTGTTACTTTTATATACAGTCCTGACATGTGCTTCCCTTTCTGAAGGGAGGAGAGTGCCTACTTTCTGACCCATTAGGTTACTTAATCATCTCCGCCACACTCTGCCTGGTCCAGAAACAGCGCAGTTCGGCAGGATCTCCCTCTGGAGTCCTCTTAGAGCTTGTCTTGACCACAAAGCAGTACTTGACCACAAAGTGGTTGCTCTGGCACTGTTCCAGGTCCCTGTCCCTGTTTCTCGGGCGCCAGTTGTTGTGGCTGTCTTTTAAAAGCTCACCTTGTGTGAGCCCTTTGATCTCAGAGGTGAGATGAATGAGGCAGGGGAATTCGTAGAGTGTGAAAAGAGCTCCAGTTTATTATGCTGCACAGCCTTGTTGATATATAGTTTTGCAAGCGTGATCAGCACGTGAACAGTAGGCAATCCCTAATCACCATTCAGAAAAGCAGCTCATGGGTATTGCCTATGCATGGTATCTGCCAATGGCAGGAGAGCCGACCCAGCCATGTCAGCAACCGGCTCACCAGTGAGAGGCCCTGTCAAGGCATCCCTGCTCAAGAACAACTAGCTGTGACCCTCAGGCTCAATCCATTCCCATACTGTGCACCAGTGCTCCTTGCTCAACAAGGGTGTTTCTGCAACGTGACAGAAAACTTATTGTGCACCAAGGTGGCCTCTGTACTCCCTCTCAGCAGGGTCCCATACCCTAGCATTTGACAAACCTAAAGATCCTAGATTTTTGGATAAGAACTCACTATTTCACAAAAACTGCTGGGGAAATTGGAAACTAGTATAGCAGAAACTAGGCATTGACTCACACATAACACTGCATGCCAAGATAAGGTCAAAATGGGTTCATGATCTAGACATAAAGAATGATATTATAAACAAATTAGAAGAACATAGGATAGTTTACCTCTCAGACCTGTGGAGGAGGAAGGAATTTGTGACCAAAGAAGAACTAGAGATTATTATTGACACAAAATAGATAATTCTGATTATATTAAGTTAAAAAGTTTTTATACAAACAAAACTAATGCAGACAAAATTAGAAGGGAAGCAATAAACTGGGAAAATATTTTTATATTCAAAGGTTCTGATAAAGGCCTCATTTCTAAAATATATAGAGAATTGACTCAAATTTATAAGAAATCAAGCCATTCTCCATTTGATAAATGGTCAAAGGATATGAACAGACAATTTTCAGATGAAGAAATTGAAACTATTTCATATAGTTCATAGTCATATGAAAAGGTGCTCCAAATCACTATTGATCAGAGAAATGCAAATTAAGACAACTCTGAGATACCACTACACACATGTCAGATTGGCTAAGATGACAGAAAAAGATAATGACAAATGTTGGAGGGGATGTGGGAAAACTGGGACACTGATACATTGTTGGTGGAATTGTGAACAGATCCAACCATTCTGGAGAGCAATCTGGAACTATGCTCAAAAAGTTATCAAACTGTGCATACCCATTGACCCAGCAGTGTTTCTACTGGGCTTATATCCCAAAGAGATCTTAAAGGAGGGAAAAGGACCCAAATGTGCAAAAATGTTTGTGGTATGTAGTAGCAAGAAACTGGAAACTGAATGGATGCCCATCAATTGGAGGATGGCTGAATAAAATTATGGTATATGAATGTTATGAAATATTATTGTTCTATAAGAAACTACCAGAAGGATGATTTCAGAGAGGCCTGGAGAGACTTGCATAAACTGATGCTGAATGAAATGAGCAGAACCTGGAGATCATTATACACAGGAACAACAAAGCTATATGATGATCAATTCTGATGGACGTGGCTCTGTTCAACAATGAGTTCCACTGTTGAACCAGTTCCAATTGTTAGTGATGAAGAGAGCCATCTACACCCAGAGACAGAGGACTGTGGGAACTGAATGGGGACCACAACATAGCATTTTCATTCTTTCTATTGTTGTTTGCTTGCATTTTGTTTTCTTTCACAGTTTTTTTTTTCCTTCTTGATCCAATTTTTCTTGTGCAGCAAGATAACTGTACAATGTGTTCCTGGTTCTGCTTGTTTTGCTCAGCATCAGTTCATTTAACTCTTTCCAGGTTTTTCTAAAATCAGCTTGTTCATCATTTTTTATAGAACAATAATATTCCATTACCTTCACATACCACAACTTGTTCAGCCATTCCCCAATTGATGGGCATCCACTCCTTTTTCAATTTTTTTTGCTACCACACAAAGAGTTGCTACAAACATTTTTGCAGAGCTCCTATATTCTTAAATATAAAATGTTTACTAAGTGATAAAGCAATAGCAATAATAGTCATAAAAGGAACAATTACCAAGTGTTCTTGTTACTCAAAAGACAAAAATAATAATATTTACAATGTGACAATTCACTTATAAAATAGGTCACATATATGCAGTGTCTGAGAAAGAAGGACTACAAACTTACAGAAACCCAGCAGGGACATGTGTGAAAGGGAAAAGTCATGTGTCAGGGGCACCTTACAGCTGGAGACCTTGAAGTTCATAATATCTTTCAGGAGCAATCTGTAGATGTAATCCATCTAACCCTACTTCTTTATTAGTTTGTTTGTTGTTGTTTAGTCATTTCAGTTGTGCCATACTCTGCAATCTTTTTCTGGTTGAATGACTTGCCTGGTAAGTGTTTGAAGCCAGATTTGAACTTAAGCAGATGAGTTTTTTTGACCCCAGGCCTAGTGATCTATCCACTGGGCCACCTAGCTGCCTTTTCTGCTAGCTGTTCTCCTCTTAATTCTTTTTTCACTCCTTGGAAACAAACTTGAGCCTCTCCTATTTTCTTCTTGGCACTGGTTCCATGGATATCAGCTTTCTCTAAACCAAGTGACAATTTAAATCTCTAGTATACTTAATGTAATGGGAGGATCTGCCAACCCTCTCTAATCCCCTCACTCCCTCCTCCAGCCTAGGACATCATGCCAGATGCGACTTGGGTAAATCGAGAGAAATCTGAGCAAGGGTGAACAAGATGGTGTCTAGAGTGGAGCATTGTGCCACCTCTATATTTTTCTAACTCCCTCAACTTATAATTTCCTATACCTCAGCCATATTCCAACCTTATATTTATTAACAATAATAATCATACTAACAATAATAAACAATAAAACCAATATTAATCAATGTTGTTTTAGACTATTTAAAATAACTAGATAAATTTAAGTAGTCTAAAACAATATTGATTAATATGGCTGACGTATAGTGTAATTTCTCTATTTATCTCTTTTGATTAAATCTATTTTAACTTTATCTGAGATCATCATTACTATCCCTGCTTTATTTTACATAATAAATTCTACTTGTGATCTTATTTTATTTGGTGTATCTCTTACTTCCTATCCCTCCTATTGCTTAACCAATCCCTGCCCCAGAATCCCTCCCTTATGCTCTCCCCCCACCCTATCCTGTTACCTTCTTATTTCTTTCTGAAATCAGAAGATTTTTATACATACATATATAGGTGTATGTATACATATACACACCCACACACATATATGTATTGTTCCCTTTTTAACTCATTCCCTATGAGAGTAGGATTCCAATACTGCCAGCTTTCCTCCCTCATTTAATTCCTCAGTGTCAGTTCTTCCTCTTGTACCTCTTTTGTATTAAGATAATTACTTTTTACTTTTTCCTACAGTTTTGATTTTTAGAATCACATCATACTTAGCTCTACCACAATCTATTTCAAACTACTAATTACTAATTTACTAATGACAATCTGTCATACTTTACATTTACACATATAAAATATAAGTAGTTTGTCCTTATTGAGTTCCTTGAAATTAGTTTTTTATATTTACCTTACATTTTTGCAACAAAATTCTGAAAGTCTGGCAATTCATTGAATATCCATTTTTTATCATTGAGGATTATGCTTAATTTTGCCAGATATGATATTTTTGGCCTCAATCCCAAATAATTTTGCTCTTAGTTATATAATGTCCCAAGACTTAGGGTCTTTTACTGTAACCACTGCTAAGTCTTGTGTGATTCTAATTGTGGCTCCACCATATTTGAATTTTTTTGGTTATTGTTGTTGCTTATAATATTTTTTCCTTGACTTGGGGTTTCAGAATTTAGCTATGATACTTTTGTAGATTTTCATCATAGGATTTCTTTCTGATAGTGATTGGTAGGTTTTTTTTCTTTCTATTTTTACATTTCCCTTTTGTTTTAACACTTCAGGATAATTTTCTATATTGCTTTTTTTTTTTTAATTGAGGCAATATAGCTTCAATGATTTGCCCAGGGTCATATGGCTAGTAAATGTGTGAATCTGGATTTGAACTCAGGTTGTTCTGACTCCAGAGCCAGTGCTCTATCCACCTAGCTGCCCCTCAGTATAATTTTCTTTTGTTATTTTTTATATTATTGTATTACAATTCTTTTTTTAAAATTATTGTAGCTTTCAGGTAGTCCAATTATTCTTATGTTTTCTCTTTTTTATCTGTGCTCCAGATCAATTATTTTTCTTATGAGATATTTCACATTGTCTTCTAATGTTTTTATTCTTTATATTTTATTTTGTTATTTCTTGGTGTTTTATAATTTCACTAGCCCTTGCCCAATTATAATTTTCAAGGAGCTATCTTCTTTAAGATTATGCATCTCCTTTTCTAGTTTATTGACTTTCTTTTCATAATCTTGTTTTTCTTGCATTGTTCTTATTTTTTAAAAAAAGTTTCCTCAATCTCTCATTTTGATGAGGCAATCGAGGGGCCCAGAAGGAAACAAAGTAAGGACCTGCCAATAGAGATCTGGTATGGAATAGAATGTTGCCATAAAACCAAAGAAAAAGAAAAAAAAAAACACAGAAGAAGTGTCCTTAAATGGCACATATTCACTGGGTCCCTTTGTCTCTCCCTCTATTGTGGCTTGGTATCTTTTTTTTTTTTTTTTTTTTTTTTACCAACCAATCCAAGGCACTCTTGTCCTATTAAAAAACCACTCTTTGGCCTGCTTGTGATGCTCTCTCCCTTAAGGAGAGCCCACTAAATGTATAAACCTCATTAAGTGGATTTATTTGACTTGGAGACAGTTTCAGTTTGAATTCATTCAGAGACAATAGTGCAACATCTCCATACCCCAACAATAATTTTGATTATTGAAATCTTTTAAATTTTTTTCTATAATTTTTTCGGGGTAGGTGACCATTTGGTTTACTCTTTGAAGTAGGAGAGCCCTTTTTTTTGCTTCAGTATTCTCCTATGAAGATGAAACCTGATCTTCTGTATTCCTATAGTAACTTTCTATGATTTGGGTCATTTCTCCTTTGCCTGCTCATTTAAAAAAAAATAAAAAATACAGCTTGTTATTGTAATCACCTGTAGTCCTGGGATGTGGGGAATATAGGTCCTTTTTCATTTCTCTCCTCTGGCTTGAGGTTGAAATCAAGAACTCTGTCCTTCTGAAAGTGCACACAGCCAGCAGTGATCCCCCTTCTCCCCACTTGCACTGCTTCTGCATTTATTGGGTACATTCTGATTTCTTCTGGAGGGGCTGGTGTCTCTTCTCAGCAGAGGTTCCTCCATTCTTCCCCTGTTCAGACAAAGAACTTCTCTTACTGTCTGGAAGGTGAAAATTCCTCTGACTAGGGTCTGGGCTACCTCTCAACTCAGTTAGACCCAGGGCTCACCTATTTCGGTGGAGCTAGCCTGAAGGTGTTTATACTTCAAGGGGCAAAATTTCCCTCTAGGATCTTTCTTTGAATCTTCTCCAGTTGTCTCTGGAGGAACACCATTATGTCCCTTCTTTAAATTTACCACTCTGTATTAACCCTGAGATATTATTTTATTTTATTTGTAGGGGAAATCTGGAGTGCTTGAAATTTTCTGCCCTACTCTACCATCTTTCCAGAATTCTCTCTAAGATGATATTTGAAATATAGTTTTTGAACTATGCGTACTCTATGCTACTGCCAGGCCAATGGTTAATATATTCCTTTCTCTGCAGAGAGAATTCCTTTATGAAAACCCATTTGTTTTATTATTACCTAAGTGTAGTCATCATTATCCTGTCAAACACTTCTCTGCTCTTCTAAATTTGTTTCCTAGTTTTCTTTTTTTTCCTAGATAAAAGTAAGGCAATTAAAAATGTACCATGAATTAGGGTCTCTGCTGCAGAGATCAAGAATGAGAGGGAAAACCAGTGGTTACTTGACCATACCTGACTGGGTTGCTTCATTTTTAGCCTGGTGATCTTTGAATAGCCTGGGAGTTGATGGTTTCCCGAATTCTATTAATAATCTGTATTTTTAAACTTTTTATCTTTACAGAGACAAGAAGCAATAGAGAACTGGGGTCTTTGGCATAGGCTAACAACTTTGTGAGCTAATACTCTTATGAATTAATCTTGTTATCTCTGAGTAGGCAGGTCACTCTGTACAAGGTAGATTTCGTTTTTTTCCCCTTCCCTACTGAAGAAGTTGGGAGGAGTAGAATTAAAAACTTCAAAGGAAAGTCATGCTGTAAGTCAACCCCATTTAGTTAGGAAATCATCTTTACATTTTTTTCTTCTTTTTCTTCTTCTTCTTCTTTTTTTTTTTTTTTTTGGCTGAGGCAATTGGTGTTAAATGACTTGCCCAGGGTCACACAGCTAGGAAGCATTAAGTGTCTGAGATCACATTTGAACTCAGGTCTTCCTGATTTCAGGGCTGGTGCTCTATCCACTGTGCCACCTAGCTGCCCCAATCAGCTTTACATTTAAGGGTTCTGATAAAGGCCTCATTTCTAAAATATATAGAGAATTGTCTCATATTTGCAAGAATTCAAGCCACTCTCTAATTGATAAATGGTCAAAGGATATGAACAATTTTCAGATGATGAAATTAAAACTATTTCTAGTCATATGAAAAGGTGCTCCAAATCACTATTGATCAGAGAAATGCAAATTAAGACAACTCCGAGGTACCACTATACACCTGTCAGATTGGCTAAAATGACAGGAAAAGATAATGACAAATATTGGAGGGGATGTGGGAAAACTGGGACACTGATACATTGTTGGTGGAACTGTGAACGGATCCAACCATTCTAGAGAGCAATTTGGAATTATGCTCAAAAAGTTATCAAACTGTGCATACCCTTTGACCCAGCAGTGTTTCTATTGGGCTTATATACCAAAGAGATCTTAAAGGAAGGAAAGGGACTCACATGTCCAAGAATGTTTGTGGCAGCCCTTTTTGTAGTGGCTAGAAACTGGAAACTGAATGGATGCCCATCAATTGGAGAATGGCTGAATAAATTATGGTATATGAATATTATGGAATATTATTGTTTTGTAAGAAATGACCAATAAGATGATTTCAGAGAGGCCTGGAGAGACCTACATGAACTGATGCTGAGTGAAATGAGCAGAACCAGGAGATCATTATACACGGCAACAACAATATTACATGATGATCAATTCTGATGGACATGGCTCTCTTCAACAATGAAATGTTTCAAACTAGTTCCAACTGTTCAGTGAAGAAAGCCATATACACCCAGAGAGAGGGATGTGAAATGTGGACCACAACATAATATTTTCATGCTCTCTATTGATGTTTGCTTGCATTGTGTTTCCCTTCTTAGATTTTTTTTTTCTTGTAGATCCAACTGTTCTTGAACAGCAAGATAACTGTAAAAATATGTATACGCATATTGGATTTGTCAAGTATTTCAACATAATTAACATGTAGTAGACTTCCTGCCATCTAGGGGAGGGGTGGGGAATGGGGTGGGAGAAATTTGTAACTGAAAGCTTTGCAAGGGTCAATGTTGAAAAATTACCCATACATATGTTTTGCAAATAAAAAGCTTTAATTAAAAAAATTCATTTGCAAACCTGTCTGGATCTGGAGAGTTTTATTTCTTTTTAAGTCATGAGAGTTCTTTTATGACTTGCTTAATTTTGCTTCCCAAGATTAAGTTATTATCAGCTTATCTATTTCCAATTTTGGTTTTTTTTGATAGTTGATAAGAGTTTTCTATTTCATTTAAAAGTTAAGTTTTGTAGTCCTAAGAGCAGCTATAGTAAATTTCTTTTCATTTTATTTATATTTCTTAGAGGCAACTAGGTGGTATAGCAGATTGAGAACCCTCGGCTTGCAGTCAAGAAGACAAGTTCAAGTTTGATCTCAGACAGACTTCTTACTGCCTGGGTAAGTCACCTACTCTCTGTCTATATCAGTTTCCTCAACTGTGAAATAGGGATAAGAATAATAGAACCCACCTTCCAAAGTTGTTGTGAGGATCAAATGAAATAATATTTATTAATTGCTTAGCATAATACTTAACACATAGTAGGCACTTAATAAATGCTTGTTTCCTATCTTCCTTTAACTTAATTTTATCTTTGAAAATTTTTTCTTTTTTTAAACCCCTTTAGAAATGTTTTTAAATCAGTTTTATCGGTCATTTAAAAATACAAGAGCACTTAAAAATTGGAATTTTGCTTCCCCCAACCTCCACCTCATTATAGTGAATTATTGAGACAGTGTAGGTCTTTAGATAAGGAAGAGTTATCTTTCTGGAAAATGGAAAGGATGTTTCTCTTTTGAGAGGAAGACAAAACCACTGGGTGGCACTATGAGCTTGAACTGTGTAACACCTGACGGCAGAGATATTTTACCAGAATGTCAAAATGTAGCTGTGATGCAAAAGAGAGTTTATGAATTTCTGTGAATAATTGATGTGAATCTCATATTTGTTTATGGGTGGTTCTGTGTCCTTTGAATTCTCTGCATTTTTTTTTTTTGGTGGAGTGAAAAAAAAAAGCTATCCTTACCTCAATATGCATGTATTACCTTGAGTGGTCATATAGTAGCTAAGAACTGAACATTCACATTTATGGAAATTAGATATAAACATATTTGCAGATTTTCTTGAGGAAACTGGGTAAGAAGGTAGTATATGTATCAAAGAAATTAATGCTCAATTTAGTTCATCCCTGGGATAAATCTAGTATGTATGACTGAGGATTTGGAGGGTCTTGGCTTCTAGATTATATTATGTTCTATTGATATTTTTTGTTTTGTTTTGCTTTTGCAATTCTAATTAAGTGACCTGCCCAGGTACACGCAACTAGGAAGTACTAAGTGTGTGAGGCTGAATTTGAACTCAGATCCTCCTGACTCCAGGCCTGGTGTTCTATCTGCTGGGCCATCTAACTGCCCCCATAACTCTTGTTTTGACAATGTAGTTATTTCTGATTATTTCTCTCTCTCTCCTTTCTCTCTCTCTCTCTCTCTCTCTCTCTCTCTCTCTCTCTCTC
>JAJPUD010028184.1:1630-14897 GCA_023553655.1 Myrmecobius fasciatus
CTCTAGAAATATACTGGGCAATGAATATAATACTTGGTGCTTCTGTCTTCTGGAGTTTTTCTGCTGAGTAGCTTGTAACTTTTACTTGGATCATGAAAAATAAAGCTAATAATAGTTAACTAAGATTGCCTATTAGAGCAGGCATAGATAAATGGTTGTATTTGGAGAATGAAGAAATCAATGAAATGAATCCTGATTTGATCAAACTGTAGTTTGACAAGATACAAGTAGTATCTGTCCTGGATATATGTCTTCTTGAGTATTATCTTATTTATCATTTATTATTATTTCTATTGTTTCATTTAAAAATTTAATGAGAATTCTATTAGCGGATAATGACTTTTTCCTCAAGTATAAAACACACAATTAATAAGCAAGTAAAATGATATAGATCATGAAAATGTAGGACAAAAGAGCTAACTCAGAAAATAAAATAATAATAAAAAAAGCAAATAAAGGAAAGAAAGAAAAGAAAACAATTCTGAAGCTCATTACTTCCAATTTACAGGTAACTGAACATTACTGAAATGATTAATTGAAATGAAGGAGCTTGGTGCAGTGGATAGAGTGCGGGACTTGGTGTCCGGTAACATTGCCTTCAATCCAGCCTGCTACCTAGTGAAGGTAACAGTGCCTTCACTAATAGTATGGCAGCAGGCATGTCATTAAACTTCTAATATGCCTTACCCTAGTTGCTAAGACTTCTTTATTAAGATGTTGAAGACTAACCTCAAGGTTATCCATATCACATAGTTCATCATAGCACACTCAAAAGCAATGAAGAAAGTACTACTAAAAAAGTACTAATTTTTTTTTTTGGAGGTCATAATATTAATTTATTATTTTTATTTTTTTTAATTAAAACTTTTTATTTATAGGACATATGAGTGATTTTTCTACATTGACCTTTGCAAAAAAATTTTTTTTGGTTCAGAATTTTCCCCCTCCTTCTCCCCCACCCCCACCCCTAAATGACAGGTAGTCTAATACATGTTAAATTATATGTAAAATCCAATATATGTATACATATCTAAACAGTTATCTTAATGCACAAGAAAAATCAGATTTAGAAAGAGAAAAAAAAACCTAAAAAGGAAAACAAAATTTAAGCAAATATTCATAAAAAGCATTAAAATGTTGTGGTTCACATTTAGTTCCAACAGGCCTCTCTCTGGATGTATATGACTATCCTCATCGCTTGTCAGGGTCTGAGATTTTGGTACCCCAGTAAAAGATGTTTGTCCGTGAATTGAGGATCAAAGGGTGTGGTCTGTGATTCCCTTGAGAAACATGAGACCCCGAAACTGGCCAAAGATTGCTGGTAATGGTTTCATTATAATGATAATGGCTGTTTAAAGTGGTCTTAAAAAATGGCTTGTTTTGAGGAAGTGCTCTGTTATTGAAAGAAGAATTAAACCCTCTGAAATTGAATACCTCCTTTCAATACAAACTTAATTACTGATGATTGGGTGTGGGAATATGGACAAATGGCTTGATCACAGAGTGGGAAAGGAAGGTAGGCAAGGAGGAGGGGTCAGGTGATGAGATGAGGTTAGGAGAAGAGGGAAGATATAAGCAAGGCTGGTGGTAAGGGAAAGATGGCACAGCAATGGAGACAATGGAGGCGATGAAGCTTGAATAAAGAACTGCCATAATCTGTCCTCTGGCTCCTCCTAACACTCCTTTGAATAGACACACTGAGCATGGCCAGAATGCGACTGTTAACATAGAGATAAGACTGCCCTTAGGTACTATACCTAACAATTGCTGAACAATAGGAACTGGTTTGAATCACCTCATTGTTGCAGAGAGCCATGTCCATCAGAATTGATCATCATGTAATATTGTTGTTGCTGTGTATAATGATTTCCTGGTTCTGCTCGTTTCATTCAGCATCAGTTTATGCAAGTCTCTCCAGGCCTCTCCGAAATTGTCCTGCTGGTCGTTTCTTACAGAGTAATAATATTCCATAACATTCATATACCATAATTTATTCAGCCACTCTCCAATTGATGGGCATCCATTCAGTTTCCAGTTTCTAGCCACTACAAAAAGGGCTGCCACAAACATTCTTGCACATGTGGGGCCCTTTCCTTCCTTTAAGATCTCTTTGGGATATAGGCCCAATAGAAACACTGCTGGGTCAAAGGGTATGCACAGTTTGATGACTCCTTGAGCATAGCTCCATATTACTCTCCAGAATGGTTGGATCTGTTCACAGTTCCACCAACAATGTACCAGTGTCCCAGTTTTCCCACATCCCCTCCAACATTTGTCATTATCTTTCCCTGTCATCTTACTCATTCATGATATTAATTTAAAGTTGTGGAATCATTATTTCAGAATTGGAAGTAATCTTAGAAATTTTATAGAATGAATGTTCTGCCAAAAGTCAGTTTTCAAACCGTGAGAAAAGATTAGCCAAAATTCTAAAGACTTGGAAATGCATAGGAAGTATGATTTTAATTTTTAAAGACTTAGTACTACTCAGAAGAATATAGAAGAAACAGATAACATTCTTGTCTAAGCCCAGGGCCTTGTGTGAGAGCAAAGCTATTTCCTCCAGGAGCATGATGGACCATGAGCATGGAACTTGCTGCTTCTTCTTGCTAAAGCTTTTGTTTTGCTTTTCTTACTGATTGACTTTAGGATGGGATTTACACTAGTTATAATCATTATATAAAAAAGAGAATATTTGGGGAAATAAATTAATTTGGATACCTAAGATAATGGGAAAGTTATGGGGTTTTTTTTTTGTCTTTTATATTTTATAAGATGTTTTTTTTTTTCAGTTGTCAGCCAACAAGAATTCTTTTAAATGTCTATTATATTCTTGGAACATATTAAGTATTCAAGAATACAGACAGAAGCAAAAGTCAGTGCCTGCTCTGAAGGAGTTCACAATTTAATGTGGAGACAAATAAACAACTGTCAAGAAACAGTATCAAATGGAGATATGAGAGGGCAAACATTAATGTTAAGGAGCATTGAAAATGTATCTCTGTATGAGATAGGATTTTCACCCAGTTTTGAAGGCAACCAAGGAAATCTGAATTAGAAATGTGAAAGGAGATAGTTGCAGGCATTGGAGACAGTGAAAATGCTTGAAATCGCAATAGCAATGTTTTGGGATGATCAGCTATGAATGACTTTGCTATTCTCAGCAAAACAATGATCCAAGACAACACTGAAGGACGATGTATGATGAAAAATGCTATCTGTACTGAGAGAAGGAACTGATTGTATTTGAATACAGATTGAAACATATTTAAAAAAAACATTTTTCTTCAGTTTTTTGAGCTGGGAATCTAAATTTTCTTTCAAAGAATTATTTTTATGGAAATATTTTCCATAATTTCACATGTGCTTTCTCCATATCAGGAATGTGAAAGTAGGAAGGAAGAGTATGTGAAATTAAAGTTTTAAAAACAAATGTTGAAAATTGTTTTACATATAATCGAGAAAGTAAAATATCAAATGAAGAAAAATGTAAAAAAGAAAATGCCTGAAATTTGGAGATGTAGTTTCTTTTGTAAGGAACAAAAATGAGGCTACTATCAGTGGATCACAGAGTACATTGAGATATGGATGTGGTAGGGGTATAGATGATGAAGTTCTATAAATAGCAAATAGAGAATTTTATATTTAATCCTGGAGGCAATGGGAAGCCACTTAGGGATATCAAGATGATTACAATATTCAGAGATGCACTTAAGGAAGAATAGTTTAACAGATAAGACTGAAATGGGGAAAAAATTGAGGCAGGGGGACCAATCAACAGAACTTTGTAATAGTACAGGTAAAAAGTAAAGGCCTTTACCAGGATGGTGCCAGTGGCAGAGTAGCAAAGGGTCATTTGTGAAAGATATTAAGAAAATAGAAAGGACAGGAACTGTCAACTGTTTGGGTATGGGAGAATGAAAAAAAATGAAGAGTTAAAGGATGCAACCTAGACTGCAAGACTTAGTGACTGGGAGAATAGTAATACTCTTAAAAAATAACAGTGACGTTAGAAAAAGAGGAACATTGAAAGGATAAGGGGAAAAAATGAAATTAGTTTTGAACATGTTCAATTTAAGATGTCTCTGAGACATTGAATTTAAGATACCAATTTCAAGTTGGATATATGAGACTGGAACTCAGGAAAAAGGTGGTACTCTAAATTTATTGATCAGAGAAATGTAAATTAAGACATCTTTGAAGTACAACTACATACCTCTTACATTGCCTAAGATGACAGGAAAAGATAATGCTGAATTTTGGAGGGGATGTGGGAAAATTGAGCCACTGATACATTGTTGGTGGAACTGTGAAGGGACCAACTGTTCTGGAGAGCAATTTGAACTATGCTCAAAGGGCTATCAAACTGTGCATACGCTTTGATTCAACAGTGTTTCTACTGGTCTTGTATTCTAAAGAGATCTAAAAAGAGGGAAAGGGCCCCACATGTGCAAAAATGTTTGTGGCAGCCCTTTTTATAGTGGCAATAAACTGGAAACTGAGTGGATGCCCATCAATTGGAAAATGGCTGAATAAATTATGATATATGAATATTATGTAATATTATTGCTCTATAAGAAATGATCAGCAGGATGATTTCAGAAAGGCCTGGAGAGATTTGCATGAACTGATGATGAGTGAAGTGAGCAGAACCAAGAGATCATTGTACACAACAAGATAATATGATGATCAATTCTGATGGACATGTCTCTCATCAACGATGAGGTGATTCATGCCAGTTCCAATGATCTTGTGTTGAAGAGAACCATCAGCACCAGAGAGAGGACAGGGGGAACTGAATGCAGAGCACAACATGGTATTTCCACTCTTTTTATTTGTTTGCTTGCATTTTATTTTCCTTCTCATTTTTTTTTCCTCCTTGATGTGATTTTTCTTGTGCAGCATGATATTTGCAGAAATATGTATAAAAGAATTGCACATGTTGAACATATATTGGATCACTTGCCTTCTGGGGAAGGGGGGAAAAGGAGGGAAAAATTAGAACACAGAGTTTGTGTTTGTGAATATTGAAAATAATCTATGTATATATTTTGAAAATAAAGTTTTAATAAAAAAAGCAAAAAAGATGTGATTGTTAACTTTTTAGAGAGAAAATTTTACATAATAGCTTTTTATTTTTCAAAATGCTTGGCAAAGATAGTTTTTAACAACCATCCTTGCAAAAAGTTGGGTACCACATTTTTCCCTCCCTCCTCCATTCCTCCCTCCTCTAGACAACATATAAGTTACACATGTGCATTTTTCTGAACTTATTTCCACATTTCTCATGCTGCACAAGAAAAAATTATATTAAAAGGGAAAAAAATAGAAAGAAATAAAAATAAGCTAACACAAATAAACAGCAACAGCAAAGGTAAAAATACTGTGTTGTAATCGATTTTCAGTCTTTATAGTCCTCTCTCTGGATGTGGATGGCTCTTTCCATCACGTCTGTTAGAAACTTGAATCACCTCATTATTGAAAAGAGCTAAGTCTATCACAGTTGATCATCATATAATTTCCTTGTTGCTGTATACAATGTTCTTTTGGTTCTACTCACTTCACTTCGTATCAGCTCATGTAAGTTTTTTCAGGTTTTCTGAAATCAGACTAATCAATGCAGAGAGAAAATTTAGTTGAATGATAGTGGAAGCTAGACTGTGTGAGAAAGTGAGAGGAAAAGAAGTAGAGGAGTCATTATATATGATTTTCTCTAGGATTTTAAGCATAAGGAGGAGAAAAGAAATAGGAAAATAGATAGTATTGTTTGTCACCATTATTGTTAAAATAAATATGCATATAATATTGGATGGTTTATTATTGTTGTCATTTTGTTTGTTTGATTTTTCATGAAACTAGTTGGGGCTTTCTTGGCACAGCTATTAGAGTAATATGCATTTCCTTCTCCAACTCATTTTACAGAAGAGAAAAGTGAAAGAAATAGGGTTAAGTGACATGCTGAGGGCCTAATTAGTATCTAGATTTTAACTCAGGAAGATGAGAATCTCTAACTCTAGGCCCAGCTCTCTAACCACTGTTGACACTTTATTGTTCATATTGGAGTTAATTTCATTTTCCTGAAATAATTGTTTTGCTACTCATGTTAAACAGGATTTCAGGAGGGAAAGGATTTTAGTCTGCCCTCAATGTTAAAAATAGAGAAACTGAGTCCCATGGAAAGCAAAATGATGAGATAAATGCTAAATATGTATGAAATAGCATATCCATTATTTCAATTTATATTGAGACATTGGGAATTTAAATGTTTTAAGAGTTATTTTTCTTCCTAACTTCAATACCATTGAGTAAATGTTTCATTATATAGATACATATATGTGTGTGCATGCATATAAAACTTGTTTTAGTCAGCTGAAATTCACCTCCTCAAACCCCCACTTAAGACTCATTGATGTTTAATTAAAAATAGAAAAAAAAATCCCATTTTGAACATTGATAGTTGATCAAAACAAAATTTCCATACTGGAAATGTCCAAAAACCCATTTGTTTAGTTATGCATTATGAGTCTTTTATTTCTTTATCAGGAGGCGAGTAGTGTATTATATCACTGATCCTCTCAAATCCTGACTCATCATTAAACTAAGAGGTCAACCCAATAGTATTATAATGCAATTATTTAACATAACTTGTTCATCCATTCCTCAATTTATGGGCATTGCTTAAGATTTCCCTCCTTTCATAACATTTTCATGCTCTCTATTGATGTTTGCTTGCATTGTGTTTCCTTTCTCTGATTTTTCTTTCTTGAAGATACGATTTTTCTTGCACAAAAATGATGTGTGGAAATACGTATACATATATTCGATTTGTCAAGTATTTTAACATAATTAACATGTAGTGGATATCCTGCCATCTAGGGGAGGGGTGGGGAGTAGGGGGGAAAATTTGTAACAGAAAACTTTGTAAGGGTTAATGTTGAAGAATTACCCATACATTTGTTTTGCAAATAAAAAGTTTTAATTAAAAAAAAAAGATTTCCCTCCTTTTCACTTAAAAATAAGTTATAAATATTTTTGTATATTCTTAAAATTTGTTTTTTCTAAATCCTTCCTTTAATCTATTTTCTCTCTTTCATCCTCCTTTCTCTCCTTTTCTTCCTATTTCCCTCTTGAGTCAAATATATTTCTATACAATTATATATGCGTTTGTGGTACATTCTTTCTTTTCATTAGTTCACATGCTCATGAGATTGAAATGCCAATTATTGCCCCCTCTATTTTCCAAGCCTTGTCTAATTGGACTTTTATATATTCTAGTGATGTTAGGGTTCAGAAGAGACATTTTTATCAGTACTTCAAATTTTAAAGTAAGAGTTTACCTTTGTTTTGTCCTTTATCACAGGACATTTTTTATTTTTTAAATGTTTCTCTTCATTCCTATGTTTGAACTTCAAAATTTCACTCTAGTTTTGTTTTTTTGGGTTTTTTTTTTCATTAGAAATGATTGGAAGTTCTCTCATTAAAGATAATTTCCCTTCCCTACTGTAGAATTATATTTAGTTTTCCTGGGTAAATTATTCTTGCTTATAAACTCTATTCCAATTTTTCTACTTATTTTTATTCGTAAACGAATACAATGAAAAAATACAGTTCATCCCCTGCCCCTCCATATTTCTTCATGAACATTTGTTTGGTTTATTTTCTTGATTTGTTTGGAGGAATTGCGGACAAGAGTTCAGCTGCATTTCTTCTAACTCGTTTTCTTGTTTCTGCCTACTCTAACATCTCAGCTGGTATTCACTTTCTTGTTGAATCTGTTCTTGAACCTCTTTTCTTTCCTCTCTGTAATTTATCTCTTATTGATTTCTTAATTTCCCAAAATTTTATCATTATCTCTATGGATATTATTCATAGATCAATTAATCTATTTAAAATCTTTTTAACCCCACATTACCAACTTCTTATTTAACATTTTATATTGAACTCATAAAGATGTCTCAAATTCAATATAGTAGTTCAAAATAGAACTCATCTTTCCTCTCTGACTTTCTCCTCTGCCAAACATACACATACACAAACTTAAACATTTGTGTATAAACATCCTTCCAATTTCTGAGATTTATGCATTATCCTAGACTTCTCACTTTCTGTCAACTTAAATATCTATTAAGGTGCTAAGTTTTGCCATTTTACTTCCACATCTTCTTTTATATCTCACCCTTTCCTTCTACTCACAAGCTGCCATCTTAATTCAATTCTCATTATCTCTTACTAGGACCGTTTCAGTAAGCTCTTAATTGTTCCTACTACCTCATCTATCTAAATCATGCTCCACACAGCTAAAAAAGTAATTTTTATTATCATCACTCACCAAACTAATCGATTCCTAGAACTCTCTATTGCATCTGAGATAAGATATAAACAAACTCCTCTATATTATTTTGTGGCCTTTTACAAACTTGTTCAATTTTGTACTTCTTGTTCAATTTCACTTCTTATACTATATGATTCCTTCAAATTTTCCTTCTCTCCGTTCCTCACAAGCATCTTCCAATGTTTGCACTGGTCATCTTTCATGCCTGAAATATCATTATTTTTCACTTTTGACTCATAGAACCCCTCATTTTGAAAATATCCTGCTCAAACACACTATTCAACATAAAGATTTTCCTGATCTCTGAAATGTTACTGCCCTTTCTCCTTAACTACCTTCTATTTAGCTACTTTGTTTAATTTTTATTTATTCTCTGTATAATCCTCTTTGAATATATTATTTACAATGAAATAAATATCCTTGAAAGAAGGACCTTTTTGCCACTAGGGAAGGAGTTATCTCCTGCGCTTTTCATGATGCCTGACATATACTGTTTCATAAATGCTTATTAATTGACTAATAATAATTTTAGTGTTTAGTCTTAGTCACAATCTGTTTTTGCAAGATGTGCATTTCAATCAAATTCAATTCTTTATTAAGCACCACTAAACTTTCAAGGTATAGTTAGTATTTCAGAGTAATTAATTATTAAACCCTAAATAAATTCAGTGGCTGATTAATTTTTCCACATATTATAGTCGAGGTCCTATTGTTGACTTCAGTTGAAAAGCATACTTCAACATATCAATTTTCTCATCAATGCAGTCATTTCTCCCAAAAATAAAGGAGAAATTCATACCTTCCTATATCCATCTGGTGATAGTAAAGATACAGATTCTCACAACTTTGCCAAAGATAGCCTACCAAATAAGATAAAGCTCTCCACAAATTTTCTTTGCATTGTGTATATTGCAAAAGAGCATTCAGTCTGTGCATTGATTGTACTTCATTCTTGACTATATACACAGGCAGATACATACATATATATGTATGCTCATTAAATTTGATATATATTTTGAAATATTGAAATTTTAAATATATATATTTCAAAAGAAACATTTCTCTATTGTTATTTGTACTGTTTTTTTCTTCTTATTCTTCTTATTTTTATTCACTGAAAACCAGGTTTAGATAAATTTGCTGAAAAGCATTAAGCTAGAAAACATGAGATCTGTACATATAATCACATTACATAGAATATGGTAGTTTGCTGTTATGATCTATTAGGTATTCAATTTTACTTCAGCTTAGTGCACTGTTAGAATGAAATATTTTTTGTTTAATTAAGTAACTGGTCATTTCATCAATGACACTTTTAGGCTAAAAATGTGTGCTTAAGATTTTTTTGTGAACCTATAATTTCATCAATGTAGGGAAATTGGTGAGAAAATAACTTCTATCAATATTAATAAAACTCAGCATGTCAAAAGTGGGAATTAAACTTCTTCTTTCCTGAATCTGAGACCAATTCTGTATGTGCTCTATGTTACAAGTTGTTTGTTTAAATTATATCCCACTCTTTGTGACCTTATTTGGATTCTTCTTGGCAAAGATAACTGGAATGGTTTTCCATTTCCTTCCCATGCTAGATACCTTCACCAACATCTCCTTCATAGTCTGAAAATATATCATATCTGTTAATTAAAGACCTGCTCATATGATAAATAAAAGGGGAAAGGATGTACATGTGCAAAAATGTTGGTAGCTACTCTTTTTGCAGTGGCAAGGACCTGGAAACTGAGTTAATATCCATCAGTTGGGGAATGGATGAATAAGTAATGGCATATAAATGTCATGGAATATTATTGTTCTATAAAAGCTATCAACAGGATGGTTTCAGAAAGGCCTAGAGAGACTTACATGAACTAATGCTAAGTGAAGTAAGTAGAACCAAGAAAATATTGTACACAGCAATAATAAAATTATTTCACTATCAATTCTGATGGACTTGGCTCTTTTCAACAAGAGGTGATTCAAGCCAATTCCAATGTGATGGAGAGAGCCATATACATCCAGAAATAATATTGTGGGGACTGAATGGGGATCACTTTTTTGTTGTTCTTTAGTTCCTTTTTGTCTTTCTCATTTTTTTCCTTTTTGATAATATTTTTATTGTGCAGCATGATAAATGTGGAAATATGTACAGAAGAACTTCACATATTTAACATATATTGGATTACTTGCTGTCTAGTGGAAGGGGTAGGGAGAAAAGAGGAAGAAAAACTTTAGAACACAAGTTTTTTCAAGGATGAATGTTAAAAACTATGTTTGCATGCATTTTGAAAATAAAAAGCTATTTTTAAAAATTCAAGAAAAGATTGGAATAGGAACATGAAAAAAGAAAGATGATTGCTTTATTCACATGTATTTTTAAAAAAATCTACACCATGCCATGTATTTATACACAGGATTAGTATTTTAAAAGAACTATGTATAGCGATTGCATTAATATCATGTGATGATGATTTTACGATTCATTCATGTATAAGCCATGAAAAAGAAACAAAAACAAAACAAAGCAAAACAAAAAAAAATAAACAGTTCACCTGTCAATGAATTAGGTTTTTTATTTTGGTTTTGCCCCTCTAATGATATAAAATGATCATCTGCACTAGCAAAGGTTTTACTTGTGAATTTAAAACTACAGATTTTATGATTTATTTATTTAAATATAGACATAATTTTACAGCTACAACATACAAAGAAGAATTTGATTATGCTCTACAAAATTCTAGATTGTCAGTTAGAGAGGTTCTCGGAGATCATCAGATGCAATCAAAGACAGTTTGCCAATCAACCTCTATCTGAAGACCTTATGGAAAAGAAAACTTGATTATAAATTTTTACACTATACTTTGGAATAAATTGAATTCATATGAATTTTCTTTCTTTATCTGGAGTTGAAGTGTTACATTACATCTTTCAGGAATTTTTACTAATTCTGTCCTTTAGTAACAAGCAAGAAAGCATAATCTGTTTTAAATATGATACTTCTCAAATACTTGAAGAAAATTATTACACTTAGCTCACTTTCCAAGGATTTTCTGCGTCAGAGTAACACACTCAGTATATTTGATCATCATAAATAACTTACAAATTCAGCCTGCATACAGATATTCTAGCCTCAGAAATCCTGGGAATTTTTGTGTGCTTTTTGTTTGACAGGTAACTGCCAATTTCTTTTTATGCCATATAGACTTTGGCTCTGAGCCAAAGGGAAAAAATGTGACTCCCAATTACTTTGTTAAGTAGCTTCTCTTCTCTTGGCTAATGCTGACTGGACCCCTTTAGGCCTCCTTGAACAAACATTAAAAGAAACTCAGTGAGTCAAACAAATATTCTTAGCTCACTCTCTCATTTGCTTCAGCAAGAGGCTCAAGTATATCTTTCTGCAACAGAGAGCTTTATACTTCTCCTTATATTTTCCCTCAGTAAAAATTCATTCCTTTAGTTTAGTTTTTTAGGTAGAATTCTGCTAACCTCTCTTACAGGCCTGCAGCCTCTATTTAATAGCTTCCACTTATCTAAGGTTCAGTGTTTCCTCTTATAAAGTTCCTTTATTCTTCTACAATTTCATTTTTGATTTCATAATAAACAATATTGATTGGCATGAGTGAGTTAATTATTAAAAAGGCAGAAATGAATGGATTGGCTATGTCAATGTCTCTGCATTTATTATGGCTAGACAAAGCCAGGAAATGAAGCCATTCCTTACACTAATGGCAGTGGAAAGTAGAGGAACTGTGTCTTGTGACCATAATAATCAATAGTTGGGGCTTTAAATGAAACACAACAGATGGTATCTGATTCTGTCTTGTAGAGATAACTGACTCTGTTGATGATAAATCACACAATTGTTTTTAAGTTGTTACTGAAAAGGTAATTGTGGGGGGGGGGATGATTTATTTCAGCCTTGACATATCCCACACTGACATCAGGGTCTGTTTGAGTGAGATAGTGTCTCAGATAGGCTCTGATCCACATTCACTGATTGAGCAACTCTGCTCAGTGAGAGTAAGTCCTGATACTGTGAGGTCTTCACTTATAAAAGACTAGAAAATATAATGAAGTTTCAAATGGAATTAGTCTGGCACAGTGAATTAAGTTTTAGCCCTCGATTAAAAAAATCTGACTTCAAATCCCATCTCTGACTCTTTCTACTTCTGTAGTCTTGGGTAATCCATGGATATTCCCAGGTCCTCAGTTTCCTCAATGGTTAAATAAGGTGAATCCACTAGCTTGTCTCAAATGTTTCTTCCAGGTTTTGAGATATCTCATCTCAACTCATTTTGTCTTTCTTGTTGTCTCCATGCATATAAAGAATGAAAGGTAAGTTGATCTTTCCCAGATAGCTTAAAGTTGCAACTCTATTTTGCATATGAACCATACTTCTATGCAGCTCTGATAAATAATTGTCTTCTCTCTTACTCCTAAATATTCTTATTACTTCAATGGTATTTATTGTCACAAAAATTTCTTATGAAATTATTCTGTTTAAGTCACTGTGCTCAGTTAGGGATAAACAAAACAAAATGAAAACAACAACAAACTATGACCTTTCTTATAGTTCATATATAGATATGCAAATACAAAAATAATTCATGAAGGGAGAAAGCATTAGTAACTGAGGAATGAAAGAATACTTATTAGAGGAGGTAGTAACTAAATAGAATCTGGAAGGAAGATAAAGATTTTGTAAGGTAGAGAAGAAGATGGAAATGTATGCCAGGTACAGATGAATACACAGATTTGAGAGATAAAGAGGTGAAATCAGATAATGCTAATGAATAAATTTTTCTTCCATTTAGAATATATGAAGGTAGTAATATAAAATAAAATGAGGACTACACAGTTAAACTCAAATTGTATTTTACAGGGTATTTTATACCAGGCTAAGGAATTTGTAGTATATTTTGCTTTATATTCACATTCTCT
>JAJPUD010028185.1:0-14897 GCA_023553655.1 Myrmecobius fasciatus
TCTCTCTCTCTCTCTCTCTCTCTCTCTCTCTCTCTCTCTCTCTCTCTTTTTAAACTCTCACATGGTGTTTCCCCTTTTGCTCTGATTTTCTCTCCCAACATGATTCATAAAGCAATGTGTATTAAAAACAAAAAAGTTAAAAGACAAAATAAATGATTTGGGTGTCTACCTGTCAAGAAAAATCTAAAACCTATATGAATGCAATTACCAAAACACTTCTCACACAAATGAAGTCAGATCTAAACAATTGGAAATATGTCAATTCCTCACTCTTAAGCTGAACTAATATAATAAAAATGTCAGTTCTGCCTAAATTGGTCTATTTGTTCAGTGTCATACCAATCCAACTGCCAAAAAATTATTTTCTAGAACTAGAAAAAATAGCAACAAAATTTATCTGGAAGAACAATAGGTCAAGAATATCAAGAGAATTAATGGGAAAAATTCACAGGATAATGGTTTAGGAATACCAAATCAAAGCAGCAGTTATCAAAACCATTTGGTACTGGATAAGAAATAGAGTGGTGGATCAGAGGAATAGATTAGATTCACACAACACAATAATAAGGCCTATAGTAATCTAATATTTGACAAACTCTCAAACTCCAGCTTCTAGAATAAGAACTCACTATGCGACAAAATTTGCCGGGAAAACTTGAAAATATTATGTCAGAAACTTGGCATAGACCTACATCTCCCATCCCACACTAAAATAAGGGCAAAATGGGTATAGGATTTGGGCATAATGGATGGTACTATAAACAAATTAGGAGAACAAGGGATAATTTACCTATCAGACATCTGGAGAAGGGAGGAATTTATGACCAAACAAGAACTAGAGAACAATATGAAAGACAAAATGAACAACCTTGATTATATTAATTTACAAAGGTATAGCACAAAAAAACAAGATTAAAAGGGAAGTGCAAAGCTGGAAAAAAGTCTTTACAGCCAATGTTTCTGATGAAGGTCCCATTTCTAAAGTATATGTAGAACTGCATCAAATTTATAAGAATACACATCATTCCCTAATTGATAAATGACCAATGGATATGAACAGACAATTTTCAGATGATAAAATTAAAGCCATCTATAATTATATGAAAAAATACTATAAATCATTATTGATTAGAGAAATGCAAATTAAAACATCTCTGAGTTACCACCTCACACCTCTCAGATAGCCGAAGATGACAGGAACAGATAACAATAGATGTTGGAGGGGATGTGGGAAAACTGGGACACTTCTACATTGTTGGTAGAGTTGTGAAATCCAACTGTTCTGGAGAGCAATCCAGAACTATGTCCAAAGGGCTATAAAACTGTGCATAGTTTTTGACCCAGCAGTAACATTACTGGGTCTATATCCCAAGGAAATCATCAAGGAGGGAAAAGGCCCCATATGTGCAAAAATGTTTGTAGCAGCTCTTTTTGTGGTGGCAAAGAATTGGAAAATGAGTAGATGCCCATCATCTGGGGAATAGATGAAGAACTTGTGGTATATGAAGGAAATGGAATATTATTGTTCTATAAAAATGATGAGCAAGCTGATTTTAGAAAGTCTTGGAAAGATTTACATGCACCAATGCTGAGGGAAAGAAGCAGAACCAGGAATACATTGTACACAATAACAGCAAGAATGTATGATGATCACCTATGAAGAACTTGGTTCTCAGTGATCCAAAGCAATCCCAATAGAACTTGAACAGAAAATGCCATCTGTATTCAGATAAAGAACTAAGTAGACCACATGTAAATCAACCCATGCTATGCTCACTTCTTTCTTCTGTTTTTTTATCTCTCCCATGTTTTTCTCCTTTGCTTTTATTTTTTTCTCCCAGCATGATTCATCAAGCAATATGGATTAAAAATAAATCAATTAAGTGGAAAAAAGAAAGACTTTACTCTTAGCTTTGCTCAATTTCATCTTCTGGCAAAATTAAGTAGCAATGGGTTTCTACAGTTTTTGGCCATTGGCCAAAATTTACAAATGAGATGTGAAGTAACTAAGATTGGGCAAGAGAAGAAGCCAGCAACATCACACAAGGTGAAAATGAAATGATGGCAGAGAAATTAAATACCTTGAGCTCTGACTCATTTTCCTGGTCCCCCATGAGAATGACTCAGTGAGAGGCACCAAATCCTGATTCTATTGAGTCTTGTAAAGGACAGGGAAAGCAAGCAGTTGGAGGACAAGGGGTATGTGGAGGAATAAAAACAGTACAAGATACAGTGGAAAGCCAAGGAAAAGAGAAGTCATTCCCTCTCTTTCCTCCCTCTCTTCCATAGCTGGCAATTTTTGTTTAAGATTACCTGTAAAAAAGATAGGTGCTGTTATTATTCCTATTTTACAGATGTGGAAATTGAAGTCAGCAGAAATTAAGTTGTCCAGAGTCACACAACCAGTGTGAGGCTGAATTTGAACTCAGGTCTTCCTACCTCCAGGCCTAGCACTAGCCACTGTATCATTTAGCTGAAGAAATTGATCTATCTAGTTTGTGGGGTACCATTCTGCATTAAATTCTCCTAAGTTCATGATGCAGACATCAGTAATGCAGAGGGAGGGGAGGTTTTGTAGCAAATTAATCAAATGAAGAAAGCAAAATAGGTTTGTGGGAAAGTGAGACATTAATGCGTTGCTAGTGGAGTTGTCAACTGCTTCAACCATTCTGGAGAAGAATTGATTAACTATGCCCAAAGGGTAATCAAACTCTGTAGACTCTTTGATCCAGCAGTAACACTAATAGATATGTATCCCAGAGATAAAAAAAAAGGAAAAGGAACTATATGTATAAAAATATTTACAGCAGCTCTTTCTTTGGCAAAGAATTGGAAATCGAGGGAATGCCCATCAGTTGGGGGGGAATGACTAGACAAGTCGTGGCCTATGATTATAATGGAATACTATTGTGCTATATGAAATGACAAGCAGGAATCTTTCAAAAAAAATCCAGAAAGACTCCCGTCAACTGATGCTGAGTGAAATGAGCAGACCCAGGAGAGGCAGAAAGAGCAATATTGGACCATGCTCACCTACGAATGACTTGGCTATTGTAAGCAATACAATAATCGAAGACAATTCCAAAGGACTCATGTGGAAAAGTAAGAACTGATGCAGTCTGATTGTGGACGATTTTTCACTTTCTGTATTTTTCTGGAGTTTTCTTTTGAGTCTGGGACTTCTTTCATCACATGACTAATATGGAAATATGTTTTGGATGCTTGCATATGCATAGCTATATTAACTTGTTTTCCATCTCAAGGAAAGGGAGGGGAGTGAAGGTGGGAGGAAGAGAATTTGGAACTCAATTTTTTAAATGCATATTAATAATTGTATAACCTATGTATAACCTATATCAGATTACTTGCTATCTTGGGAAGAGGGGCGGGAAGGGAAGAAGGGAGAAAAAATTGAAGTTCAAACTCTTACAAAGATGCATTTTGAAAACATTTTTTTAATATAATTAGAAAAAATAAAATACTATTAAATAAAAAAGAATATTAAAAGTGGTTTTTACATGCAATTGAGAAAAATATTCTTTTTAAAAAAATAAGATTATTTTCAACTTACATTGTATATACCCTGCATGACAATAGTTGTTTGCAAGTTGTCTTCCCCAGTAGAATGGAAGCTCCCAGGGGGAATATTTTTACCCTTTTTTGCATCTCCAGCACCTTCCCCCTGTGAGGAAAAGGGGAAACCTAGCTGGGGCCACTATTCTCCTCCATTCCCCATACATGTTATCTTCCAGGTCTGGGAGTATTTTGTAAAGGCAGACCACTTTGTTCATATCAGAGGTCTTTCTATCCTCCCCGACTCTGTCCAATTTTGTCATTTTCAGCTAGGCTAGTGCTAGGCCTGGAGGTAGGAAGACCTGAGTTCAAATTCAGCCTCACACTGGTTGTGTGACTCTGGACAACTAAATTTCTGCTGGCTTCAATTTCCACATCTATAAAATAGAAATAATAACAGCAGCTATCTTCCAAGGTTGCTGTGGAGATAATATTTAGAAAAGCACTTAGCATAGTGTTTGAAACACAGTAAGAGTTTAATCAATGTCTGTTTCCTTCCTTCTTTCTCAGAATTTTTAGCTGCTGACCTTCAGTCAGGGAATGAAATAGAACACAAAAAGAGGGGGGCAGATTCTCATAATTCTCAGCATAATTGCTGCTGGAGAACAGGGCTAATTCTGTGTATGAGTATTGGGCAAGGGGTGTTGGAAGAGGAAAGAAATTCCATTTTTATACTGGGAGAAAATGCATAGAAAGAAGGGACAACATCCACAGGAGAAAGCTTTGGTGAAGCTGGTTCCACACCTCATACCCCAACAGCAGGCCATTCACCTGACTCTCAGTGGACAAATCATCTTTGGCACTGGGGACCAATCAGGAGTTCCTTCTGTCATCCCAGAAAGACTCATGCCCCTCGGCAAGGGGACAAAGTACAGATCCAACTCTTAGGCTAACAAGCCAGGGATTTCCCAGATCATTTCTGCATCCTGAATAATGAGCGAATCAAAGAACAAATCACAAAAACAATTAATAGCTATGAAAAAAGGAAAATAATAATAATGAAACAACATCCCAATGTTTTTGAGGTGAAACGAAAGCAGTTCTCTGTAAGAAAAGTTTATTTCTGGAAAAAAAATACATTAACAAAATTGAAAAGAAAGAGATGAATAAACTTAAATTTATTATGATTATAAATTTTAAATTCTAAGGATGAATTTAGTTAATAAAAAGATTGTTGTGAGAATAAAAGGAAATGTTTTTAACATAGTTTGCAATTTTGTTGTTGTTGTTGTTAAGGCAATTGGAGTTAAGTGACTTGCCCAGGATTATACAGCTAGGAAGTGTTAAGTGTCTGAGACCAGATTTGAACTCAGGTCTTCCTGACTTCAGTGCTGGTTCTCTATCACTGCGCCATGTAGCTGCCCCCATACTTTGCAATCTTTAAATCATGATCTACATGCTGGCTATTATTATTATTATTATTATTAACTAACACAAATAGATAAGATCAAGAACCATTCCCTGCTAGATTAGTACTCAAAAGGTATGAACCACCATATCCCATAAAATCTGCAAACTATTTGCAATTCTATAAAAGAGTCCTCCAAAACACTAACTAGGATAAGGTTTACCTCACACCCAGAAAACTGGCAAAGATGAGAAAAAAGAGAAATATTAAATGTTGAAAGGGCGGGGGAGAGGGAAGACAGAACCATTGATACATTGTTGGTGAAATGGTGTCTAACCATTTTGGAAAGCAATTTAGAATTATATTAGAGACAAAAAGTGATGAAAATGTCTATACCTCATGATCACCTAATACCCACCCCAAAACAGAAATAAAGATCTCACATCCATCACAAGAGTGCTAGCAGTATTTTTGTCGCTGTTGTAACAAAGAACTGGAAGAAAATAATTACCCTCCTAATGGGGGATGACCAAATGAATCCCGGAACATCTCACTAGAACATCACAGAGTCTTTTCGATGTGACACATAATCACTCTAAAGAGTTTATTCTGACCATCCACATGGAAAAAAACCAGGTAGATATAAGAATGCCTCTTGGCCAGGTTATGAGCTCTATAGTTCATTATGGTAGTAGAGATTGTCCATTAAACACACAATGGAACACCCCACTTTAAGAAATAAGAATTTAAGGAATAGAAAAAAATAGTAAAAAATTCAAATATGAAAAGACTTAACTTACATGAATTGGCAAAGAGTGAAATAATCAAAACTAAGAAAGCAACATGCATAGGGAGTGCAACAGTGAAAATGGAAATTTAAAAATGAACAAGCTTGGCCCCAGAGAAGAGATGAGAAAGCATGGGCCTTCCCCCCTTCTTCCTTGCAATGTGAGGGACTATGGGTGGGGAATATTTTTTTATCCTTTCAGACTGTGCTAAAAGGTTGGTTAGTTTTGCTGAATCACTTCTGTCTTTTTCTTTTTTTTCTTTTTCTTTTTGTGAAGAAGAGGAAAAATAGATTGATATATTCATAAATAAATGATATATAAAAAAGAAAAGATATCATCAAAAGGAAAATAAGCTTTTTTTAAAAAAAATCTAATGTAGTATGGGGAAAGATTATGAGCAGTATCATCTTATAAAACAGAAAAGATCAATGCCAAGAAAAAGAAAATTGTAGAAAGCTTTGTTGGGAACCCAACTAGGCTAGATCATCCCAAGGGCATTTCAAGTTGAACCTTGAAGGAGGACAATGAAGAGATGAAAAATGAAACAGATCTTTCAAGACTTCTGTAACAAACTTTTTTCTCCATCAATGACAGTGGGAACACTTGGACATTTGGATGCCAACATCACAGTCCCTTATGTGCAGCCCGAGGAAGTAGAAACAGCATTAAAGCAAATTAGGATGGGAAGAGCAGCTGAATGAAACCAAGAACACACAGAGGAAGTCCATGCTGGAGGCAACACGATGTTGAAGGCACTGAGGGATTGATTGTCAATATCTCTGAAAGAGGAGAGGAAACTGAATGCTTTGAAAAAGCCAGGACCTTTTTATTAGCAAAAGGCGAAAAGAAGAAAAATAATTTCCAAGCCATACTTTCCCATCTGCATCAGAGTTTTATGAGAATAATCTACACAAGCATGAAGGCCATCCTTTATAAAGGAAGGAGAAGGGAGAGGAGAAGCTTTCATATGCAACTACAACTGGAGCTTTCTGACTCCTGTACCAGTACACTAATGCTCTGATATTCCTTCATTCTCTCCTCTGGTCTTCCAAGGGATAGATAGAGTTGTTATTATTAGATGTAGGACGGGCCGTGAAATTTTAAGGCCAAATTAGAGAGACACATTGGTGCTTGGAACCGTGGCTTTGGGCATTCAGTTTATGACCTATGGGGTAGGAAAATTTTCTAAGGCTTTTCCAGGTGTCCTATTTCAGTGTAAGGACAGATCAAGGAATACTAAAATCCTAGATAAGGATGTAAATATTCTTCGAATCCTAAAGCCACAATCCTGTTATTCTTAGGCCCAAAGGGCTACAGAACTCTACATACCCTTTGATCCACAAGGGAGTGACTGAAGAACTTATGATATATGAATATAATGAAATATTATTGTTCCATAAGAAATGATGAGCAGCTAAGCCACTATTGATCAGAGCAATGCAAATCAAGACAACTCTGAGATACCACTACACACCTCTCAGATTGGCTAAGATGACAGGAAAAGATAATAATAAATGTTGGAGGGGATGTGGGAAAACTGGGGCACTAATACATTGTTGGTGCAGTTGTGAACTTATCCAACCATTCTGGAGAGCAATTTGGAACTATGCCCAAAGAGTTATCAAACTGTGCGTACCCTTTGACCTAGCAGTGTTTCTATTGGGCTTATATCCCAAAGAGATCTTAGAGGAGAGAAAGGACCCCACATGTGCAAGAATGTTTGTGACAGCCCTTTTTGTACCGGCTAGAAACTGGAAACTGAGTGGAGGCCCATCAATTGGAGAATGGCTGAATAAGTGATGGCCTATGAAAGTTAAGGAATATTAATGTTCTATAAGAAACGACCAGCAGGATGATTTCAGAGAGGCCTGGAGAGACTTAAATGAGCTCATGGTGACTGAAGTGAACAGAAAACATTGTATACAGTAACAGCAAGATTATATGATGCTCAATTGTGAGGGACTTGGCTCTTTTTTTTTTAACAATGCAGTGATTTAGGGCAATTCCAATAGCTTTAGGATGGAAAATACCATCCACATCCAGAGATATATGGAGACTGAATGTGGATCGAAGCAGAGGATTTTCACTTTTTTTTAATTGTTTGTTTGTTTTTTCTTTCTCATGGTTTTTCCCTTTTGGACTGCTTTGTCTTGATATGATAAATATGGAAAGGTTTAAAAGGATTACACACTCTCAACCTATATCAGATTGCTTTTTGTCTTGGGGAAGGGGGAGGTAGGGAAGGAAGGGGAAAAATTGGAATACAAAGTCTTACAAAAATGAATGTTGAAAATGATCTTTACATGAATTTGGAAAAGTAAAATATTGTTGAGAAAAAAAATCCTGCTGTTCTACTTGTTCATGCAGTTAGGCCCATGTCAATTTCTGAGGGCCTCAATGTCACTCTCTCAGTTCAATGTAAATAACAGATCTTGATTTGCCAACTCCCGGTGAAGAAAATGGATTCATCTGTCAATTGAATGTGTCTCCCTTAGTGCCAACTGAGGCACAGAATAATGAGATCCATGCCTACTAAAAAATTGACTGAGTTTTCAATCATTTGTCATGGATGAATCCAATGTAGAGGTCAAATGGAGCAGTTTCTCATTGGATGGTATGATCCTCCAGGTATTGCTTTTTGCTCATGATACTTTGCTGATTGTCTTAGAGCAGAGGTATCAAGCTCTGTGCCAGAGTATTGTGGTTACAATATTCCAGAATGAACCCCAACCAGATTCAGATGTCATTGGCAAGTGTTTAACCAAATAAAGAAAAATACAATACAGCAGAGATGGTGCTAATTTAGGGTTTTGTAAATCAATGTGAACCCAGGGAATCTGTTTCTATTTGATTTTGACCCCGCTGGTCTAGAACATCAGCCAGCCTCCAAAATAGAAGGAAAGAAGAAAGGGAGGGAGGAAGGAGAAATAAGTATTTGTTAAGCATCTTTTGTATGCTAGGCCCTGTGCTAAGCACTTTCCAAGTATTATCTCATTTGGTCCCCACAACAACCCTGGGAATAGAGGTAATTGTGATCTTCATTTTACAGCGAGGAAACTGAAGCAGACAAAGGTGAAGTAACTTGCCCATGATCCCACAACTTGGAAGTGACTGGAAGAGAACTCAGGTCAGTCATTGAATAGAACAGAGTCTGTAGAATTCAAGTTCAAGATAATGGAAAGGGAGATAATGATCATGAGTTGTGTATGACACATTATTAAAAAATGCTCAAGCCCCTCCATCTCCTACCTCCAGGCATTTGCACTGGCTGCCCCTTCATGACTGGACTGCTCTCCCTCCTCATCTCCTTGCTGGCTTTCTTTAAGCTCCAGCTAAAACCCACCTTCCACAGGAATCCTTTTCCCATCGATCCCCCTTAATTCTGATGCCTTCTCTCTGGTGATTATCGACAATTGAGCTTGTCTTAATCTTGTTTGTACATGGTTGTTTGCACGTTTTCTCTCTCATTAAACTGGGAGCCCCTTCAGAGCAGGGATTGTGCTTTATTCTTCAGAGTAGGCCAGTATTGAATTGTTTGTTTTTCTGTCTTTTTCAGTCATGTCCAATTATCCATAACCCCATTTGGGGTTTTCTTGACAAAAATACAGGAATGGTTTGTCATTTCCTTCGCAAACTCATTTTATAGATGAAAGAACTGAGGCAAATAAAGTTTGGTGACTTGCCTGGGGTCACGCAGCTAGTAAGTGTCTGAGGTGAGATTTGAACTTAGACAAATGGGTCTTCCTGTCTCTGGGCTAGAAACTCTATCCACTGCAGTGCCACGTGGCTGTCCTGTACCATCTGACTTCCAGCCTATTAAGTAGGCCCTTCATAAATGATAGTTGACTGCTAGCCGACCGACTAAAGGGAAGTGATGGAAAAGGTATCATCGTCAAAATTCATGGACAGGAAAAAAAAAGTTGAGTCATGGAGCACAAGCAAAATAGCCAGTGCCTTCTTACTTCATGTATACTCACACTATATGAAGACATCTATAGGAAAGCCCCAGCAATGGGGTAGACCAGTGGGGAATGCCTTAGTGGAAGAAAATGACAATCTCACAGGATGAGCAAGAATGGGTGAATTGTAACCATCATCATTGAAGGGAACATGATCATTTCTAAGATCCTAACTCCATCAAGGCACCCAAGCATTTGTATTCTGAACGCCCAATATCCCTCAACTTTTGTCTTGAAGAAAACATTCACAATAGACCAGAATAGGGCCTCTGTATAACACACAAGCATCTTATTTCTCAACTGCTTTTTCCAAGATTTTTTTTCACCATCTTCCCTTGTGAATGAATGAATGAATGAATAAAAAAAATTGTTTGCCATATGTCAAGCGGTGGGCTAAGTACTGAGGATACAGATAAAAAAAAATAAGGCTGTCTCTACTTGAAGAGAAATCACACTCTAATTGAGGAAGATAACACATATTGGAGAGTTCAACTGCAGAGGTCATAAGGAATCATCATTGGCAAGACCCAGGAGTCCCGGTGCATTGAAGTGACTGATTTACAGGCCAGGGATTGGGAAGGAGATAATCTGGGTTCTATCTAGTAAGATGGGAGAGATGGGAAGATGAGCGGTCAGCCAAAAGGGAAAAAAGAAGGGGAAATTGACAAGGAGGTTGGGATAAAGGGTAAAGGAAATTGATTGACCAGGAGGTTGGGAGTGGGGTCTGGAGTGCCTAGAGTGGAGAAAAAGGTCTCCCTACTGGACGCTAACTCTAACTGGGCCCCTCCAGTCATCCCTGGATGAGAAAGAATCATTTTTTCATTGAAGTACCTGAGGATTAAAGTATATATTGATTTAATTTGGAGTTGTGATCACGTGTGCCATAGGATTTCGCTACTTCTTATTCTCTGCAAAAGCTGCTAACTTCTAGGCTGCAATTATCTTTCCAGTGATCTTTTTGAAAATGCTGATCATGAGCCCTGCCTGATGAGCTGGCCAAATGTCTTGTGAAATCATATTTATTGACACCTTTTGACATGCGATAAAACCAACTCCACCCACTCATTTATTCACCTCTCCAAGGAGAACTCCCAAGCCATCCTTCCTTTCAGCTGAAACTTCCTTCTGGCTTCTGGCTTCTGACTTCATTTATAGCCAGACTGTCAAGATTGATGAGATTCAGCTCCTCAAGTAGCGAGTCCATTTATTGGTCACTGGAGTACTCAGAGTTAAGTTAATGTTTATAGAATCTGGAATTCAGTTTCTTCCCCTCTCCCTCGTTCAGCACCTGCCCTCTCCTTCCCATCTTGCTTCATTTCAATTTGATAACAGTTATTAGATGCCTGATGTGTGCAGAGCACTGTACTAGGCTTTGGGGGGTACACAGGGATAAATGCGAGTCAAATCCCACCCTCATGAAGCCAACAGTTTCGGGTCGTATTTTTCAAAAGACATACTGTGCATTTGGCTGGATGTGCTGTGAAATGTTGGATGTTTTGTTATTGCAAATAAAAGAAAATGTAAAAATCATTTTAATAAGCATTTGACTCACCCAGCATACATGGTGGGAAAAGTATAGTATTCCTAAAATCTACAAAACCCCCTATTTCATGTATACCCTAACCTTAAGATACATCAGAAATTAAACTCATAAAGAACTCAACCAAAAAACGGTCACTCTCATTGAGGGGCAGGAGTGCTGCCAACCGTCTCCTAAATCTGCCTTAGAGCTGCCAAATTAAAGTTTCCAGGTACCATTATTTGGGGGAAATATTTCTTGGAAGACAACCTTGGAGAAGCACTGGATTATCTCCACAGATTCTTCCCCTTCTGGAGGAAGATAAGGTTATACTGTACTCAGAGCATTTCAAAGTCAAAGAAACCTTGTCTGACATATGTACCTAATAAAGGCAGGAATTGAGAATAATGGATTTGAGGTACAGATAATGAACCTCAAATTAGTCCCATTTCTGTGACTTCTTTTTTGTTTTCTCCTACTCATGCAATTCACTTTATGGAAGACCCAGGGTTTCGGGGGACCCGAGGACAGAAATGTAGTGATTCAGACTCACGTAATTCTTCTGAGTGGTTTTTCGCAGAATTCTACCCTGGAATTGGTTCTGGAGGCACAAGATGTCCATAATAAATTAAATTGGAGTTAAAAAAAATCCCTAATGCTGAGTCAAGTAGTGACCTGGAACAATGGACTACTATTCAATGCCAGACCCAAGAGCTCTAAAGACACACTAAGGGACATCAGGTTCTAATGAACTCTTTGTCCACGTTTCAAAAGAGACCGGCACATAGAGAATTGGAAGATTGCTCATGTTATGGAGAGAAAGCTGATTTTCTCTATTCCAGTGACTGTATTATAGAGAACCTTCTTTTCTCCTAAAAGAAATATAGGTTCAACTCTTGGCTGTAAACAGAAAGAGACACAGTAGAACCTACTTTTCCTCTTATGGGTAAGAAACAGTACAATATCTGAGGATTCTAGCTGAAGCCCAGTAAGTAGCAACAGTGAGAACAGCCCAGTAAATAGAGATATGACATGACACTAAGGTTCAGGCAAAGCTGACGAGAGCTTTCAGGTGGGGAACAGGACGAGGGAAAGGCGAATCATAATATCTGCAGAAAACACTGGCGGCTTTTTTGGAGCCTTGCCCCTAGAGCAGATGCCCTAGACACACTTATTCTCTGCCCTAAGCATATGCCCCTCACACACGTAGTCTCTGCATGTGTCCACTCTTTCCATCGAGGGGATGTGAATTGGCAAGAGAATATTCCGTAGGCTTGGAGGACAAACGTCCTCCAGCTATTTCTCTTACTCCACCACTCTATTATATATTTTGCCTTGGAAATCATTATGTCTTCTGGCCGAACCGTAAGAGAAAGCATGGCAATGGGGGCACCTGGGCCGTGGCTTTGAGTGGATGTACACCCATCCACAGGGTGCCATGAAACTGGAATAGCTATTCGAAGAGATCTCTCGATGGCACATGGTAAGTACATCAGAGAGACGAAATTCATTGCAAATCACCCCTTAATTTAATGGAAGGAACACTGAAGTTGTAGTCAGCTTACTTCCGGGTAACTAGGTGGCACCTCAGTAAATAAAGTATTGGCCCTGGAAACAGAAGGACTTGGGTTCAAATACAGCCTCAGACACTTCCTAGTGACTCTAGGTAAGTCACTTAACCCCGTTTGCCTCAATTTCCTCATTTGTAAAATGAGCTGGAGAAGGAAATGAGAAATCACTTTTCTACCAAGAAAACCCCAAATAGAGGCACAGAGAGTCAGATGTGACTAAAATGACTCAAAAATGATCCATACCGGAATTCCCACTCTTCAGCTTACCGGTTTTGTGAAAATAATCCCCTCAGGGAGCTAGGTGATGCAGTAGAGAGAGCACCAGCCCTGAAGTCAGAGGACCTGAGTTCAAATCTGATCTTAGACACTTAACACTTCCTGGCTGTATGACTCTGGATAAGTCACTTGACCCCAATTGCCTCAGCAAAAAAAAAAGAAAGAAAAAAGAAAAAGAAAAAAAAGAAAAAGAAAGAAAGAAAGAAAGAAAATAATTCCCTCACTTCCTCTCTCCATCTTAGAGGCAGCTAGGTGTCTGAGTGGATAGAGCGCCAAGCCTGAAGCCAACAAGGGTCTGAGTTCAAATCCAGCCTCAGACACTTACTAGCTGTGTGCCTCTGAGCAAGTTACTTCACCTCAGTGCCAAACAGGGATTTTAAAATTACCTCCCCCCAAGCTTGTTCTGAGGAAAAGTGTCAAACACAAATCTATATAAAAGAAATGAGTAGAGAAAAACACAAGCCTAACAATAATAAAATGAATTTTAAAACTCATTTAAAATGAATAGATGAAACAAATCAATAAAATGCGAGAGAGTGGCTAAATAGGTAAGAAATCCAAAGCCCAACGATCTGCTTTTTATAAGAAGCATTTACCAAATGAAGACTTACTGCCCCCTTCCCCTTAAGAAGCCTACTGCTGCCTGGGTACCCATCCCTTTTCTCTTAATGTCACAAACACCTAGTAAGCATTGACTCTGTGCCAGGAACTTGGCGGAAAGTCCTTTGCTCTCTGGTCTGCAGCTCATGAAGTGCAGGACACTTCGAGCAGCCCCCTTATAAGGCTCCATTCACTCACACTCCCAAAACATCTAACTCCCCCCCAAAAAAACATGTACATACAACCGATTTTTAATATTAAACTTCCTTGTTGACATTTTCACCATCACTTTGGTGAGTCTAGACACATGGACAGAATCTATGGGCGTTCTTAGCTGCCTGCCCCCGGAATGGGTCTCACAAGAGCTCTAGCTTAGTGTTCAAGCCCGGAAGAATTGGGTGGGTAAAGGTTGACTATTCCCTCACTATCCCTATACCCAGTGCCCAAATACAGACCTAGAACCCAGACTTGCAGATGTACAAGGAGACATAGACGTTCACACGTATCACAGACACACATAAACACACATAAACACACATGCATAAATCCATATCATATACCCAATATATACACACACATAAAAATACGTATCAACACATATTCATCCCTGCCATCCCATTCCCTTTCATTTTTGTCCATTTCCTCATGGGCTTGTAACAATGGCAGCAACCAACAAGTGGATGGCTTTCCTCCCTTTCTTCTGACATTGGATTTCTCCAAGTGGACCTGGGGCCCACCGTCCACCCATCATCCCTTGCCCTTAGCCTATTCATAGCCTTCATTTCCAGTCCTGAAATCCAGTGTTCTTTGAAGTCCTGATGACACTCATTTTCATCTTTAAGGGGTGTATTCCATTATCCTCTAGTTCTAAGACAACAGTCTTAAAAGGATGGGGCCCATCAGTTGGGGACGTGGTTCAACACAGTCCTATACACAAGTGCAACAAAAAATGACTTTGTCATATGAAACAAGGAAGACTTTTATGAACTTATGCAGAGTGAGCAGAACCGGGGTTGTAGAATCCAAAATCTTAGGGTTGGAAAACTAGATTCTGAGACCCCTCTGCTCCGTCCATCTGCCGTTCTCACTACGGAAGAAGGGAAGGAGGGGGCACTTGCATCTTGTTTCGCGGGTCACCGTGACCAAGAGACTCCTAAGCATGAGACTAGCCTGTAGACCAAGGAATAGACTTCGGTTTCTTGGCCCAGTCCTGGGTAAAGAGGTCTACAGTCAAAGCCTTTCAGCACTTTCACGGGCTTTCAT
>JAJPUD010028187.1:0-14894 GCA_023553655.1 Myrmecobius fasciatus
TTGTTGATTTGAGAGAAGATCGGAGGAGAGGCAGAAAGTCACCTTTTCACTCTGCCATCTTGGCTCCGCCGCCCGCTGGCATTGGCTCACCATTTCTTAAAGCACAATAATATTCCATTACAATCACATATTAAAATCATTCACCCATATCCCAATTGATGAGTATTTCCTCAATTTCCAATTCTTAATATATGAAAAAAGTTGTTTTATGCACATGTATACACACACACACACACACACACTTTTCTTTGATAGGTTCTTTTTCATTTTGAAAAAAATCTCTTTAAGATAAATACAGCCCTAGAAGAAGTATTGCTGAAACAAAGTGTGGGAAAATTGTATAGGCCTTTGGGCATAATTCCAAAGTGCCCATCAGAAATGTTTGAATCAGTTCACAACTCTACAAACAATGCAATAGTGTTCAAGTTTCCTCACATCTTCTTCAAAATTTATAATTTTCCTTTTCTGTCATATTAGCCAATGTAATTGATATGTGATGATACCTCAGAGTTATTTAATTTGCTTTTCTTTAATGAATAATGATTTAGAGTATTTTTAAATATATATTATAGATGGCAATCTGTTCTAAGTCTCCTATCCTGGTTCTTAACCTAGATCATATTGATAATCTATGGGTACCTCCAAAATTCAGCCCTAGTTCTATTTTATTTTTCTTGGTGTACTCAACTCTCATAGAATTAGTTACCATCCTGGACTTGCTATACCAGATCTAAAACTATATTATAAAACAGCGGTCATCAAAACCATTTGGTACTGGCTAAGAAATAGAATAGTCGATCAGTGGCATAGGATAGAATCACAGAACAAACTAGGCAATAACTATAGCAATTTAGTCTTCGATAAACCCAAAGACCCCAGCTTCTGGGATAAATACTCACTATTTGACAAAAACTGTTGGGAAAATTGGAAACTAGTGTGGAAGAAATTAGGGCTTGACCCAAATCTACCACCACGTACCAAGATAAGATCTAAATGGGTTCATGATCTGGATATAAAGAGTGATATTATAAGTAAATTAGAGTAACGTAATATAGTTTACCTCTCAGACCTATGGAGATGGAGTAAATTGATGTCCAAAGAAGAACTGGAACTCTTAATTGAAAACCAGATTGATAATTTTGACTATATTAAGTTAAAAAGTTTTTGTACAAACAAAACCAATGCAATCAAGATTAGGAAGGAAGCAATAAATTGGGAAATCATCTTTACATTTAAGGGTTCTGATAAAGGCCTCATCTCTAAAATATATAGAGAATTGTCTCATATTTATAAGACTTCAAGCCATTCTCCAATCAATAAATGGTCAAAGGATATGAACAGACAATTTTCAGAGGATGAAATTAAAACTATTTTAGTGATATAAAAAGATGCTCCTAATCAATATTGATCAGAGAAATGGAAATTAAGACAACTCTGAGGTACCACTACACACCTGTCAGATTGGCTATAATGACAGGAAAAGATAATGATGAATGTTGGAGGGGATGTGGGAAGGCTGGGACACTGATGCATTGTTGCTGGAATTGTGAATGGATCCAGCCATTCTGGAGAGCAATGTGGAGCTATGCTCAAAAAGTTATCAAACTGTGCATACCCTTTGACCCAGCAGCATTTCTTTTGGGCTTATATCCCAAAGAAATCATAAAGGAAGGAAAGGGCCCCACATGTGCAAGAATGTTTGTGGCAGCCCTTTTTGTAGTGGCTAGAAACTGGAAACTGAATGGATGCCCATCAATTGGAGAATGGTTGAATAAATTATGGTATATGAATATTATGGAATATTATTGTTCTGTAAGAAACGACCACCAGGACGATTTCAGAGAGGCCTGGGGAGACTTATATGAACTGATGCTGAGTGAAATGAGCAGAACCAGGAGATCATTATTCACTGCAACAACAATACCATATCACGATCAATTCTGATGGACATGGCTCTCTTCAACAATGAAATGTTTCAAACCACTTCCAATTGTTCAGTGAAGAATGCCATATACACCCAGAGAGAGGGATGTGAAATGTGGACCACAATATGACATTTTCATACTCTCGATTGATGTTTGCTTACATTGTGTTCCCTTTATCTGATATTTCTTTCTTTTAGATTTAGTTACCATTCTTATGTAAGTTATTCCCTGATCCATCTATTAATTTCTGATCTTTCTCCTGATCTCCAATATGAATTTGAAATGTGTATCATGGAAATTTTAAATTTAATATCATCCATAATGAACTCATTACATTTTCCCCATAGAACTCCTTCCACTTAACTTCTTTATTTCCATGACGGGTAACACCATCCTATCAGACAAAGAGACTGACAATCTAATTATACTTGACTCTTCATTTTATGTAACTTACCACCTTTATCCAGTAAGTTGTCATCTTGTCGTTTCTAAATTCACACCATCTCTCATCTATTGCTTTTTCTCTCCACGGCCACTGCCACCACCCTGGTACAACTTTCACACATATCATGCCTATCCTATTGCATTAACCTGTTGCTTGGCCTGTCTATGTCAAATTTCTACCAAATGAAGACCATCTTCCATTCAGGTTTCAAATTGATCATACTAAATTTAAATACTGAACATGTAACTCAATCCCTTCACATTTATTTAATCAATGCCAATTGCTCTTAATGATTTATGACAACATATTAAATTATTTGGACTTTAAATATTTTCATAGTCGGGGTAAATCTTACCTTTTTAAATTTTGTTACTCCTTACACCTTTCCACATACTCTGATTCAGAGATTAGACCGGCATCCTTGCTATTCCTCTCATAGAACACTATATCTCTTTACTCTGATCATTTTATTGGTGAATCCCCATGTTTGGAATTCTCTCACTCTTCCCTCTCTCCCTACAACTTACTTGGTTTCCTTTAATTTTCACCAAAAGTAATCATTTACAAAAAGCTTTTTACAATATTTAACTTTAATGACTTTCTTCTTATTTCCCATCTAGCCTGTATATGTTATTTTTGTGTATCATTTTATGTACATGTTTTTCACTTTTAAAATTATTTCTTCTTATAGCAAATGAAATATTCTTATGCATAAGTACACATACACATACATACATGTGCATATACACAATTATGTATATGCAACATATTGTTTCATGAACTTTGCTCATAATAGTTCACTTTATGAAGGTGAACTATTCATGAATATTTATGAACTATTAATGAACATTTATGAATGTTTATTGACTGTGGGTTATTAGAAGTTTTTGTTGCATTTAATGAACTTTTCATGCAATTTGCCTAAAATTTAGCTTTTTCGGGTGTCTCTAATGATTAATTCCTTTCTGAAATACATAGCTGCTCTTTTGATTAGGTAAAAGAAGTCACTTGAATCAAATTCACTTGAATATTATAGCATCACCCTCCTGACCTCATGATTCCCTTCAACAACAATAAACACAGCATACCGCTAGTATAAATGCAATTATTTACATATTATCTCCCCTACTAAAATGTAAGTTCTTCAAGGTTAGAAACATGTTCTTTTTTTCCATGTATTTAGCAACATTCCTGGTACATACTGAGTGTTTAAGATATATGTTATAGCTGATTGACTATGAATTTTGTTGCCTCTGATATTTCCACTTCATATATCATGAAAATAACATTCCTAACATACATGCACTGCCAATACTGCAAATATATCTTCTCTATCATCAAAACACATTCTATTCTCTCTTTAAAGAATCTAAAATGGTGTTGTCTAAAAGACTAATTTGTAAGATGGGTGAGGGATGGCTCTGATTTAGACTAGGTTGGCGAGATATTTTGGAAACTCCCAGTGAACCTGTTATTTTAGCAGATTCTCATCGTTCTCCATAATTAACAGACCTAGTTCTGTCAGGTCTTCATCCTTTCTCTCACATGATATACTCCTTTTCAAGAATGAAGAATAAACAACAACAGCTGCCCTTCTTTCTGTCCTGAAGAAGCAAACATGTGTAGTTGTCTATCTCCAAATTAAATACATCAATGATGTAGACTTTCAGATGAAGTAGTCAGTGGTAATATGATATTCCTTCTAGTCTCATCACTCCTACCTTGTTTATGTTTACTATAGGGACTACAGTGGGATCTATCTGTATTTCTGACATTTGATTTCCAATTGCTTCAATTCCTTCTCAGATATTTAGTGTAGGCCAGAAGCAGTCTATTTCATTCAACTAATTGCAATGTATTATTTCTGTATGATGTCATTTGACTTCAAAAGATGGCTAGAAACACTGTTCCTCCTACATTTATTAAACATTTAGTTGTCCCTAATTGATGTCTCTGATTGAATCATTGTTTCAGTAATGTTTTCTAGGGCTTGTTCAAATAGCATCTTTATCTTAACTCAATCAAGGAAGTATTCTGACATCTTAAAATCATAATGTCATAAAGTATATAGTTAGTTAAATTTCTTTGTTGTTGAGTTGTCAAATATTCATTTTATACCATTCTGTGGCCCCTAGATGAAGTATACACTCCTGCCTCTATTTTTCTTTTCATGTTGTATTCTATACTTGGAATATCCAACTTTTCTATTATCTTTGCCTACTTAATTCTTTCCCATCTGGAAAGGTCCAGCTAATTGGAGTCCTCTTCTATGAAGTTTGTCCTGGATTCCCTTTGCAATAATTTTCTTCCCATTCTGACTTCACATAATACTTTTCTTTGCAGTTTGTTAATGAATTTATCATATAATTTATCCATTTAATGAGAAGTATATGTTTTGTTTGTCTTTTCTCTTCCCAATAAAGTATTGCATTTTCACAATTTCAACAATTTCAATTTTTTTGACTGATAGGTTATTTATTAAAAAAAAGAATGTGCTTGTACAATATTCTCCTATCAGGTTTCATTTTCCCTTACTTAAGAATATGTTTAAATCAAAATTTTTTATCCATCACCACCCCCCAGAAACAATACTTCATATGTCATAAGCATACAATAAATGCTAATTGAATGAATCAATGAAAAACAAGCATAGAACTTTCATAGAACATTCCCAATAGCTAATAATTTAGTTTCTGATTGATCACTGCCAATTCTGACCTCATTAGGTACATTATTTTATTATGATTTAATAGCAGAGTTATCTAGGGCACATTCATTCTTTTTATCACTGAAAGTTTCAGTTTGATCTTTAGAAAGCCAGAATTGGGAAGCCAGAAGCATCTATCAGGAAATGAAAATCAGCCCACAAAAAGAGTTGCTTTGAACTACTTTCTCTTTAAGAGAGATTTTATAAACACAAACAGCATAGAGATCTTTATCCTGTTTTATTTAAAAACTTTGACTAGCTTTACAATCTTAGGGCAGTTCAGTTATGCCTCAGTTTTCTCAAATGTGTAAAAATGAGAAGGTTGAACTAGATGATCTCTAAGATACATTATCAATTTCAAATTCAATGTATCTATGATTCTATCTCTGTTATTCAATAAGGGAGGAGTAGTCATGGAAGATTTTATCCATTAGGTTATTTAAGCACCAGAGTTTGATAAGTTAAGAAACCCCAAGAGGGGCAGCTAGGTGGCACAGTGGATAGAGCACCAGCCCTGAAGTCAGGAGAAACTGAGTTCAAATCTGGTCTCAATCATTTAACACTTCCTAGCTGTGTGGCCCTGGGCAAGTCACTTAACCCCAAAAAGCAAAAAAAAACAAAAAAAAAAGCAAAAAAAAAAAGAAAGAAAAGAAAGAAAGAAACAGCAAGAAAGGCTGGGGAAAACTAGTAAAGAAATCTCTTGCCCCTACATACCCCAGTATAACAGATAACTAAATGATGTTTTCTCTTATGAGTTAAAAAATCTTCAACAAAAAGACAAATTTAAATATACAAACATTAATAAAAATATGCATACAAAAAACCCACCATTACTTTATTGTACCACAGATGAGAGATTGTATATACCATCTCATCTAACCTCCTTATTTACCATTTTATAACAGGAACAATAGCCATAATGGGCAGATATGTTGATACTGTCAAGTTGTTGCTATGGAGGATTTCCTATCTTCATTTGTCTGTACTTATCCCAAAGCAAGGATCTTGGCTGATATGAAAACCTTTTACCCCACCAATTTAAGGATTAGTTTATGCTAAGAAGAGCTGTCTATTACTTCCAGGGGTGGAGCCAAGATTGTGGAGATCAGAGAGAAGTCTCTTGTAACTTTCTCTAACTTTCCCTCAAACCAACAGCAGATGAAGCCTCTAGACTGGTTTTGAAGTCAAGGAATCCACAAATATCTGCAGTACAACACATTCCCAGAAGAAGATACCCTTGAAAAACTTCAAAACAGGTCTGTTTCAATCAGGCAGTGGGATGGTCTCTTGAACCCAGACTGCAGGACAGGGAGACTGCAGCAGAGAGCTGGAGCAGGAGTTGAAGCATTGTGGCTTCCACAAATCTGGGAGTCTTCTGAGGGCCTCTTGGGCTGATCTGTTCTGATTATAAGCAGGTGGTTTGGCAGATCTGCTTCTTTTGGGGGTGGGGTTAGATTGTGAACCACTGAGCCCTAGAAGATTACAAGGCCTAGCTGCCATTACACAACACCCTAAAACAATCAGTTAATCAGCAGAACTGTACAGCACTGGAAATTAATCCCTAAATCAGCAGGACAGCCCAGCACCTGAAATAACTCAATCAGCAGAACTGCCCCAAGGCAAATTAAAGCAGCTGTCCCTCCTTTGCCTTGAACTGATCTCAAGCCATAAAAACTGAATAAAAAATCAAAAAGAACTCTCACCCTAGACAGCTTTTATGGAGAGAGAGAAGAGCACACCTGCAAATCCTGAGGTATCTTAAGTTAAAGCAACTCCAGAAAAACCTCAAAAGAGAGACATAAAGTGAGCCTCATATCACAAGGCTTTCTTCAAATATTGCATAAAGGATCTTAAAAGAGAGTTAGAAGAAATATGGGGGAAAATGAAATTATTGCAAAAAAATGGAAAAATTCAAAAAAGAATGCAATGAACAAAAAAATAATAATTGGCCAATTGCAAAAAAAGAGTTAAAAACAGTAACTGAAGAAAATAAGACACAAAATTAGAATGTAACAAATGGAAGTGAATGACTCAATAAGACTTCAAGAATCAGTCAAATAAAAACAAAAAAATGAAAAAATGGAAGAAAATATGAAATATCTCCTAGGAAAAACAACTGATCTGGAAAATACATTTAGGAAAGACAATCTAAGGATTATAGGGCTTCTTGAAAGCCATGATGAAAAAAAGAACTTAGACATCATCTTACAGGAAATCATAAAATAAAAATGACCTGCTATTTTAGAATCAGAAGGTAAAACAGCCATTAAAAAGGATCCACTGACCACCTCCTGAAAGAAACCCCAAAATTAAGTCCTCAAGAGATATCATGGCTAAATATTAGAACTAACATACCAAGGAAAAGATATTGCAAGCAGCAAGAAAGAGCCAATTTAAATACTGAGCAGCTTCAATTAGGATCTCCAAGGACCTAGCAACTTCCACCTTGTAGGATAGAAAGGCCTGGAATCTGATATTCCAAAAAGCAAACGAACTTGGATTGCAATCAAGAATAATCTATGCAGCAAAAATGACCATTATTTCAGGTAAGAAGATGGGCATTTAATGTTATAGGTGAATTTCACCTATTTCCTGTGAAAAGATCAGAACTGAACAAAAATTTTGATCTCCAAACACAGAACTCAAGAGAAACATAAAAAGGGAAAAGGGAAAAAAACCTGTTGAGAACTATATTTTCTGTTATGGATATACTTAGAGATTGAAAGTATAAATTGATTTTATTATACTAATGTGAAAAAGAAATTAGAGGTAGAAAATGGATCACACTGGAAGAGGAGGAAAAATGAGGTAAAATAAGGGAAGTTGCATCACATGTACAGGAAAAGAGAATTTATTGTAATTGAGGGAAAGAAGAGAGGGGGTGAGCATTGTGTTAATTTTAATCTCATCATATTTGGTTCTGAGAGAATAACAGGCGTATTTGTTATCACAAAGAAACTTGTCTCACCTCATAAGGAAATAGGAGGGAAATGGTGAAAAGAAAGGGAAAGAAATAGAGGGGAAACAGAAGAATTAGGGGAAAGGTGTAAAAAGGGGGTGGGGCTCTAAAGGGGAAGGCCTGTGTGAGGGAGGTGGTCATCAAAAGCAAAATATTGGGGAGGAGAGAAGGGGTATGGGAAAGAGAAAATAATAAACTAGGGTAAATAAGATGGCAGGAAATACAAAATTAGTTATTTTAACTGTAAATGTGAATGGGATGAACTCTCCCATAAAGCAGACTGGATTTAAACCCAGAATCAAACAATATGTTGCTTACAATAAACACATTTAAAGCCTAATGATATAACATAATTTATTCAGCCATTCTCCAATTCATGGGCATCCATTCAGTTTCCAGTTTCTAACCATTACAAAAAGGGCTGCCACAAACATTTTTGGACATGTGGAACCCTTTCTTTTTTTTAAGATATCTTTGGGATACAGGCCCAAAAGAAACACTGTTGGGTTAAAGGATATGCATCATTTGATAACTGTTTGAGTGCAGTTCCAAATTGCTCTCCAGAATGGTTGAATATGTTCACAATTCGAACAACAATGTAAGAGTGTCCCAGTTTTCCCACATCCCCTCCAAGATTCATCATTATCTTTTCCTGTCATTTTAGCCAATCTGACAGATATGTAGTGGTAAGAAAACTATATCTTACTAAAGGGTACTTATTAAAGAATAATAAAACAATATCAATACTAAACATATATGCACCAAGTGGTATAGCATGGGAATTCCTAGAGGAAAAGCTCAGAGAGTTACAAGAATAAATAGCAAAATTATAATACTGGGGAACCTCAACTTTACTCTCTCAGAACTAGATAAATCAAACCACAAAATAAATAAGAAAAAAGTTAAGGAGGTAAACAAAATGTTAGAAAAGTTAGATATGATAGATCTTCGGAGGAAATTAAATGGGGACAGAAAGGAATATACTTTTTCTCCATAGTTCATGGAACTTATACAAAAATTGACCATGTGTTAGGACATAAAAACCTCAAAATCAAATGCAAAAAGGCAGAAATAGTAAATTCATTTTTTTCAAATCATGATGCAACAAAAATCACTTGCAATATAAGGCCCAGAGAAAATAGACCAAAAAGCAATTGGAAACTAAATAATCTTATCCTTAAAAAATGAATGGGTGAAACAGCAAATTACAGACACGAGTATTAATTTCATCCAAGAGAATGACAATAACAAGACAACATATCAAAATTTGTGGGATGCAGTCAAAGGTGTAATAAGGGGAAATTTTATATCTCTAGATTCTTACTTGGATAAAATAAAGAAAGAGAATTGAGCTTGTAGCTAAAAACACTAGGGAAAAAGTAAATTAAAAACCCCCAATGAAATACCAAACTTGAAATCCTAAAAATAAAAGGAGAGATTAATAAAATTGAAAGTAAAAAAAAAACTATTAAATTAATAAATAAAACTAAAAGTTGGTTTTATGAAAAAACCAACTAAATAGATAGACCTCAAAAGAGAGCTGGAGGATAAATGGGAAAATAAATTGAAATCAGTGCAAGAAGGATACAATATCTTGCAAGAAGGATATAATGGCCTGCAAAAGAGATATGAAAAAGACACCAATTTATTGAAAAATAAAATTAGTGAAATGGAAAAAGAGTGCAATGAACAAAAAAATTCAATTGGCCAGTTACAAAAGGAGCTTAAAAAGGTAACTGAAGAAAACAACACTTTAAAAATAAGAATTGAACAAATACAAGTGAATGACTCAATAAGACTTCAAGAATCAAACAAAAACAAAAAAAGTGAAAAATTAGAAGATAAAATCCAACATCCATTCCTATTAAAAAAAAAAAAAACAAGAGAATATAGGAATAAATGGAATTTTCCTTAAAATATTCATTAGCATGTATTTAAAATCATCAGCTAGCATCATATATAATGGTGATAAACTGCAACCATTCCCAATAATACCAGTCATGAAACAGGTTGGTCACTATTACCATTACTATTCAATATTGTATTAGGAATGCTAGCTTTGACAATAAGAGAAGGAAAAAAAAAGATTAAGGGAATCAGAGTTGGTCATAAGGAAACCAAATTATCACTCATTGCATATGATATGATGGTATATTAGAGAACCCTAGAAAATCAACTAAAAAACGATTAGATATAATCTACAACTTTTGCAAAGTTGCAGGATAAAAAATAAATCCACATAAATCATCAGCATTTTCATACACCACTAACAAAATCCAAAAGCAAGAGATACAAAGAGAAATTCCATTTAAAATAACAATCTATAGTATAAAATATTTGGGAATATATCTGCCAAGGGAAAGGCAGGAATCATATAAGTAAAACTATATAATACTTTACAAAAAAATAGAGTCAGATCTAAACAACTGGGAAAATATCAAGTGCTTTTGGATAGGTTGAGCGAATATAATAAAGATGACAAGACTACCTAAACTAATCTATTTATTTAGTACTATAACAATCAAACTCAAAAAAATATTTTCCTGACCTATAAAAAATAACAACAAAATTCAACTGGAAGAAAAAAAGGTCAAGAATTTCAAGGGAATTAATGGGAAAAAAAGCAAATGAAGGTTGCCTAGCTGTACCAGATTTAAACTATATTATAAAGCAGCAGTCATCAAAACCATTTGGTACTGGCTAAGAAACAGAGTAGTTCATCAGTGGAAGAGGTCAGGTTCACAGGACGAAATAGTCAATGACTATAGTAATCTATTGTTTGACAATCCCAAAACCCCAGCTTTTGGGATAAGAACTCATTATTTGACAAAAAACTTCTGGGAAAATTGGAAACTAGCATGGAAGAAACTAGACATTAACCCATGCCTAACACCATATACCAAGATAAGGTCAAAATGGATTCATGATCTAGACATAAAGAATAATATTATTAAAAAAAATTAGAACAATGTAGTTTACATATCAGATCTCTGGAGGAAGAAGGAATTTGTGACCAAAGAAGAAATAGATATCATTATTAATCACAAAATAGATAATTTTGACTGTATCAAGTTAAAATTGTTTTGTTTTTCTTTTTTACAAAAAACAAAAAAACTAATGCAGACAAGATTACAAGGGAAGAAATAACCTGGGAAAACATCTTTTAATTCAAAGGTTCTGACAAAGGCCTCATTTCTAAAATGTAGAGAGAATTGACTCAAATTTATAAGAATTCAAGCCTTCTCCAATTGATAAATAGTCAAAGGATACGAGCAGACAATTTTCAGATGAAGAAATTGAAACTATTTCCAGGGATATGAAAAGGTGCTCCAAATCACTATTTATCAAAAACATGCACATTTAGACATATTGCCTAAGATGACAGGAAAATATAATGATGTATGTTGGAAGGAGTGTGGGAAAACAATGACATTGATACACTGTTGGTGGAATTGTGAACAGATCCAGCCATTCTGGAGAGCTATTTGGAACAATGCTCAAAAAGTTATCAAACTGTGCATACCCTTTGACCCATCAGTGTTTCTATTGGGCCTATATCCCAAAGAGATCTTAAAGGAAGGAAAGGGACCCACATGTGCAAAAATGTTTGTGCCAGTTTTTTTTTTTTTTGTATGGCTAGAAACTGGAAACTGAAATGATGCCTATCAATTGGAGAATGACTGAACAAATTATGGTATATGAATGTCATAGAATATTATTGTTCTGTAAGAAACAACCAGCAGGATGATTTCAGAGAGGTTAGGAGAGATTTGCATAAACTTATGCTAAGTGAAATGAGCAGAACCGGGAGATCATTGTACATGACAACAATAAGACTATACAATGATCTATTCTAATGGGCATGGTTCTCTTCAACAACAAGATGTTTCAAACCAATTCCAGCTGTTCACTGATGAAAAGAGCCATCTACACCCAGAGAAAGGGCTGTGCACCACAACATAGGACTTTTACTCTTTTTGTTGTTGTTTGCTTGCATTTTGTTTTCTTTCTCCCCTTCTTGAGCTGATTTTTCTTGTACAACAAGATAACTGTATAACTATGTAGCATATGTCTTACAAATAAAAAGCTTTAATAATAAAAAAGAGTCAGATTATTAGGAAAGTTGAGTACTACTGTATTTTGAATATTGGTGCTGGAAAAGACTTTTGAGAAACCCTTGGAAAGCAAGAAGATCTAATCATTCAATACTTATAGAAATTAATTCAGGTTATTCACTGAGTGGTCAAATACTAAAGCTGAGGTTTAAATATTTTGATTATATAAGGAGAAGAGGGATTCTTTGAAAAAGTCCTTTAATTGGGAAATATTGAAGGCAAAAGATAAGGGATCAGCAAAGATAAGATAAATTTCATTGTAGAAACAATAAGCATGAACTTGGGTAGACATATTGGAGAATAGAAAATCCTGGAGTAGTATGGTCATTGAAGAGTTGGACATGAGTAAATAATTGAACAATGACAACAGTTAGCTAGCTAAATAGCTACCTAGTTAGGTAAATTTACAGTATAACTATTCTTATTAATCAATCTAAGGCTAAATTCTGGGAATACCTTACAGTAAAATAACCAGTCCCTGACATCTTGGAGCTTATATTCTAATGAGATGAGAAAAACAAAACATGAAAGGGAGCTAGTTAGTAGAAATTTGAATGTCAACTCTACCTTCTCAGTTGTAGGTTTTGGGTAATATTGGATAAATTACATAGTCTCTCTAGGTTTCAATTTCCTTCTCAGTAAAATGATGGAAATATTACTTCCATGACTCCCTTTAACATCAAATATAATTATTCAAAACAATTAATGTGATGCTACATTACTGAATCAAGAAATATAACAAAGGTAATACTGAGAATATATTTAACAAAAGAATTTTAGATAGATGGGGGAAAAGATGTTCTTACTTTACTCCCAAAATAAGAAGCTTCTTTTATTAAAGTTCACAGAGTAATTATGGCAATGAAAACCAGACCAAACCACTAGCATTATACTCACTCATTAATAAGCTACAAATAATTACTTATTTCTCAGATATTGCACAGTCCTAAAGATCCTTTCTTCTCCCAGGTTCCCTCTTTTGCATCTGAATATACTATTGTTTTGTTCCAATTGCTACCCATGGCAACATTCTTACCTCTCTAAAAAAGTGAATGCAGGAAAATGAAACTCACATTATTATGATGGCTGTGAAGATGACTTCAAATTAAAAGTAAATATTTTTTTAAGATACATGCAACTATGAGTCAGGAAGGGCATATATTTCAGAGGCATATGATTATTTTAGTGTTGAAGTGGATTTCTTCTTTTGAAACTTCTTCCTCTCCAAAAAAAAAAAATAAATAAATAAAACCACACCTTAGTAACAAAGAAACAAGCAAAAACTTTCCAGAACAAGCATAGTTTTAGCCAAGGGAGTCAGAAGCCCTAAATTTAAGCTCTGGTGCAGCCACTTGACTTTAAGCAAATGACTTAGCCTCTTTCATGGAATGGGATGCACTCAGCTCTAGATTTAAAATGCCATGATTTTCAAATAATTATGAGGATACAGAGAATACAGACTCAGGGAGATTAGTTGTCAAAATTTATACAAGGAAATGCTTTGGTTTCTTACCTGCTAGCTATGGAATCCTGCTGGAAGTTATAAGTGCCTCATGAACTTAACTTTTTTAATCTATAAAATGCAGAAAATAATAGCTTGTTAAATTCCAATGATAGAAAGTACATAATGCATTTTGCAAACTTTAACATATTTTATAAATTTAATTCCTCCTTTATCACTTAACTGAATTCATTCTTGACTCTTAATGGCTTTGGCTGTACTTAATTATATATTTTTTTTATATTTCTTCACCAGGTCCACTGGACAGGGTTTTCTTTTGCACTTTTCACATAGAGATAAAGATAGACAAACACATACATACACAAACACTCCAATCCCACATCTCTCTCTCTCTCTCTCTCTCTCTCTCTCTCTCTCTCTCTCTCTCTCTTACACACACACACACACACACACACACACACACACACACACACACTTACCTGTAGTTGTTTGAGTATGGGTATGAGCGTGTGTCAACTTATGTTTATTTTTTCTCCACATGTCTTTAATTTTCCTCTTGTCCTAGTTTAATGCTCCCTCCTAATTCAGATCCTTATCATATCTCATCTGAGCTGTTGTAATAACTTTTTATTGGGTCCCATCTCTTCATTCTTTAATAAACAGCCTCACATACCTGCTAAAATAAGCTTCTTAAAGCATTAATCTTAAATTTTCACTACTCTGCTTTAAAAAAAATAATTCCCCATTTTGCTTATATGATAACATGCAAAATCCTTCACTTCTAATTTCACGCTGGCTCCAATTTGGCATCAATCTACGTTTTCAACTTTTAAAAAATTATTATCGGACTTCCTTCCGGGGGTGGAGCCATGGTGGCGGAGATCAGACAGGAGTCTCTGTAACCTCCTCTAACCTCCCCTCAAACCAACAACATATGAACCCTCTAGACTGATTCTGAAGCAAAAAAAATCCACAATATCTGGAGAACAACACGATTCTAGAAGAAGGTACTCTGGAAGAACCTCAAAACAGGTCTGTTTTAATTGGGCAGGGGGGGTGGTCTGCTGAACCTACACTGCAGCACAGGGAGACAAAAGCAGGGAGCTGGAGCAGGGAGCTGGAACAGGAGTCTGAACAGGAGCGGGAGCGTTGTGCTTTTCACACACCTGGGAGTCTTCTGGGGGCCTCTTGGAACAATTTGTCCTGATTGTGGGCAGGTGGTTTGGAGGGTCTGCCTTTTGAGGGGGATAGATTGTGAACCACTGAACCCCTGATGAGCAT
>JAJPUD010028188.1:0-14894 GCA_023553655.1 Myrmecobius fasciatus
GCTCCAAATTGTTCTCCAGAATGGCTGTATCCGTTCACAGCTCCACCAACAATGCATCAGTGTCCCAGCCCTCCCACAACCCCTCCAACATTCATCATTAACTTTTCCTGTCATTTTAGCCAATCTGACAGGTGTGAAGTGGTACCTCAGGGTTGTCTTGATTTGCATTTCTCTGATCAACAGTGATTTGGAGCACCTTTTCATATGACTATAAATAGTTTTAATTTCATCCTCTGAAAATTGTCTGTTCATATCCTTTGACCATTTATTGATTGGAGAATGGCTTGAATTTTTATAAATATGAGACAATTCTCTATATATTTTAGAGATGAGACCTTTATCAGAACCCTTGAATGTAAAGATGATTTCCCAATTTATTGCTTCCCTCCTAATCTTGTCTGCATTGATTTTGTTTGTACAAAAACTTTTTAACTTAATATAGTCAAAGTTATCTATCTGGTTTTCAATTAAGAGTTCCAGTTCTTCTTTGGACATAAATTTATTCCATCTCCATAGGTCTGAGAGGTAAACTATATTACATTCCTCTAATTTACTTATAGTATCACTCTTTATATCCAGATCATGAACCCATTTAGATCTTATCTTGGTATGTGGTGTTAGATGTGGGTCAAGCCCTAATTTCTTCCACACTAGTTTTATGGAAATATATTTAAAAGAATTGAACATTTAACTTATATCCGATTACTTGCTGTTTTGGGAGGGAGATAAGGGAGGAAGGGAGAAAAAAAAATTAGGAACACAAAGTCTTACAAAAACAAATGTCGAAAACTATCTTTTGACGTATTTGAAAAATAAAACACTATTGAAAAAATTTTAAATGATTTATTTAAAAATACATTCAAATTGATCAATTTCAACTTAAGTATAATCCCTTCCTTACTCCTCTCTAATGGGAGCATGAGAAGAAAAAGGAAAAAAACTATTAGTGTCCTCACCAGAGATTTCAGGCTTTTGCTGAGCGAGAATGATAAATAGCAGAAGGTCTTGGACTAAAAATAGCATGGGATATGGCCAGTGCTTGAACTTTAAAAAAGAAAAGTCAAGTAAAGACAAAAAGAGAGGAAAGAACATGGGGTAAAGTGCTAGGAAAATTTTTTCCCCTAACTGCTAACCAAGAATGGCATGGGTAGTTGGTTAAATCCTAGGGCACCTAAACAATACCCATTTCCCTCAAATAACTTATGTTTAATCCTTGCTGAAGCAATGGTAGGCAGAGATTTGAATATAAAAAACTGAGCTGTGTATTTTCTTAAACTCCTAGTTTTGGGGTATGCCTATAGACTAATTTTAAGCTGCCTAGGTTTGAAAGGAGACATAGTTATACAACTCATATGGATTCCAATATAGCTAATTTTATTCCTTTCTCTTCATTAATCAAAGTAAGGGATTATATGCAGTTAAATCACATGTAATTTATTTTATGTCATGTACATGTGATTAGAAAACATTTAAATTCATTACAAAAGGGAAGAGATCACACTCTTAATGGATGAGGGCTGAGCCAAGAGACTAACAGAATAAATCCACACCCCAGATGAAAAGGAGGGCTACTGATCCTCATAAAAAGGGTGGAGCTAGGAAACTGAGTTTGACAGCTCTGTGAAAACCAAAGAGAATTTGTCTTTTTCCTTTGGGGTTGACTGGAATACATAACTACTGGAGTGAATCTGGAAAATAACTACTAGAGTGAATCTGGAATTGTTAATCCCTAGACTTCATCAAAAAAAAAAATGGGGTCACACATGTGCAAAAATATTTGTGGTAACCTTTTTTGTAATGGCAAGGAATTGGAAAACGAGTGGATGTCTGTCAGTTGGGGAATGGCTGAATAAATTATAGTATATGAATATAATAGAATATTATTGTTCTTGATGAGCAGGCTGATTTCGGAAAAGCCTTGAAAGATTTATATGAACTGATGCTAAGTGCAGTGAGCATAACCAAGAGAACATTATATACAGTAACAACAAGATTATGTGATGATTAACTTTAATAGACTTGGCTCTTTTCAACAATGAGATGATTCAAGGCAATTACAATACACTTGTGATGGAAAGAGCCATCTGCATTCAGAGAGGGAATTATGAAGACTGAATGTGGATCAAAATATAGTGTTTTCACCTTTGTTATTTGTTTGCTTGGTTTTTTTTCTTTCTTGTGTCCCCCCCCCGTTTTTTTTTTGTTTGTTTGTTTTTTGCTGAGGCAATTGCGGTTAAGTGACTTGCCCAAGGTCACACAGCTAGGAAGTATTAAGTGTCTGAGATCAGATTTGAACTCAGGTCCTCCTGACTTCAGGGCTGGTGCTCTATCTACTGTGCCACCTAGCTGCCCTCTTTCTTCCCTTTTTTGATCTGATTTTTCTTGTGCAGCATGATGAATATGGAAATACATTTAGAAGAATTACACATATTTAACCTATGTTGGATTGCTTGTTGTTTGGGGAGGAGGGAGAAGGAGGAAGGGAGAAAAATTTGAAATAAAAATTTTCCAAGGTTGAATGTTGAAAACTATCTTTGTATGTATTTGGAAAAACAAAAAGCTATTATTAAAAAATGGATCAGGAAACTAGGCAGCAGTGCCCCCCTGTGATCAAATTGTTGTGCCACAGTTCCATGTCTGTTTCCCTCAATTGCTGTTTCAGTTTCTCTTAATTGTTCTGCCTCCATAGCAACCCCCCTCTTCTGACCATCAGGAATAATTGGGCTAGCTTTCCAAAGAGTCATAAAACCTCCAGATGGTCCATCTCAAATACCTAGACATACCCTTTACCTTTTGGTTCAGACTTAATATCTCCTAGTTTCTTCCTAAACTTATCACAATTTATGATTCTTCATACCCCCAACCTGTCAGAACTGAATTGATAGTCCTTTCCTGAAATTCCAATCCCCCTAGTGCCCAACCCCTCCTTCTGCCCCATGAGCTCTTTGAGCATTAGAGTCTTATAAAATCCTTGATACCCCTCAATCTGGGGCTGGATAAGAGATCCAGACAGCTGGCTAATAGCTGTCAGTCTAAACTCTCAATGGACTGTGTGCTTTGAGACAAATCCCAGCAGTCCTGATCCATAGCTATGGATTCTAAACTTTCCAATTAACATCAATAAAATACTAATAGTCTCCAATGTGTGATACTGCCCCAGTTTCTCCCGGAGCATTACAAAATAAGTGTAAAAGTGCTAATAAAACAGGCCTTTCATTTCTATCTTTTCTCTGTTTCTGAGGAAGCTCTCCATTTGAAATTAAAATGTTTCTTGCACTAAAAAGATAGGATAAAATTAGAGAAGAACATGAGAAAGAAACTTCAGGACAATAAATTTGCACTATTAAAAAATAAATCATAATAAAATACTCAAAATATGTTCATGAAAACATAATTTGCAACATCATACATAAACTCTGGGTAGGATTCTAAAGTTTAGTTTTTTAAGAAGTTGACTGGCTTCAATATGGAGATCATATTTCCTGTCCTGCTTTTCATAAGATAAAATATATCATTAATAAGGATTAAAAAAAAACACACAACTTTGTCAGATCACAAGTGCCGCCTGCTTTTTTGGGGGGGAAGGGGGAGCTGGGGGTTGGAAAGCACAGTCACCTTATCCAATAATCTTTCCCCCTCTGAACAAGAGTAATGCAAAAACAATGGCCACATCATGGTGGATTAGCGCCATCTGCTGATCCCTTCCCTGAACATCAGGAAGTGGGAACCAAGTGCCCTGTCCAGCACCAACTTAGTCAGGATGCTAGAATTTGGAACTGAAAGGGACCTGAGATATTCATCTAATCTTCTCATTTTAAAAAGGAGGAAACAGAAAATCAAAACAAGCACTGAGGTGCCAGGGACACCCAGGGAGTGAGTAGCTTGGACCTCAGGCTCCTGGCTTTGGAAGCATTGTTCCTTCCACTATACAATCAACTTCAGATCTGCCATTTACATCAAAATTAGATAACCCATGACATTTGGCTGGCTGTAAAGAGAACCACAGTCCATAGAGAGAGGTCTGACACGTTCTGCTGCCACAGAACTGAGGACATTAGCAAGCACTCTCTCTCCATCTCTGGTCTCAAATGAAAGATTATTAAAGATAAAAAGGCTTGGGGCAGCTAGGTGGCACAGTGGATAGAGCACCAGCCCTGAAGTCAGGAGGACCTGAGTTCAAATCTGGTCTCAGACACTTAATATTCCCTAGCTGTGTGACCCTGGGCAAGTTACTTAACCCCAATTGCCTCAGTAAAAAAAAAGATAAAAAGGCTTTCTGACTTCACCATATCTGTTCATCATTCCCCCAGGCTTTCATGTAAGTAGTTAAGAGTGCTAGACCTTGAATCAGGAAAACATGAGTTCAGATTCTTCCACCAATACTTACTAGTGTGACTGTGAGCAAGTCCCTTTATCTCCGTTTCAGTTTCTTCATTTGTAAAATGAAGACCTCCCAGGGTTGTAGAGAGGATCAAATGAGATTAGACAGGATCTAATTTCCACCCACCCAGAGTATGGTAAATATAGCCATTCTCTCCCCCATCAGAGTAGTCTTTCTTATGCAGAGATCTGCTCATCAAGAACAATAATATTCTATTATATTCATATACTATAATTTATTCAGCCATTCCCCAGCTGACAGACATCCACTTGTTTTCCAATTCCTTGCCATTACAAAAAGGGTTACCACAAATGAGTGCAAAAAGCACTTTGGTCCTGAATAGCTAAGTGGGCCTTAGCAGAGAAAGCAGAAACATTGATAGGATTGAGCTACTTGCCAAGGTAAGCAGGGAAGAGCACTGAGAGGATCATCTCAGCCTTCTGTGGGTCTGTTGTTCTTTCTTTTTTTTTTTTTTTCCTGAGGCAATTGGGTTTTAAGTGACTTGCCCAGGATCATACAGCTAGGGAATGTTAAGTGTCTGAGATCGGATTTGAACTCAGGTCCTCCTGACTTCAGGGCTGGTACTCTAACCACTGCACCACCTAGCTGCCCTAGGGTCTTTTGTTCTTAAGGAGGCCTTTTGTTCAAGTGGACTTTTGATTACAGTCTCACTCCAGGTGGAGGTCTCCCGAAAGCCCACCTTATTGTCTCCAATCAGAAAGCCAAATTATGATGTCAAATCCCCAAGGTTATATTTCCTCTAAAAGATCTGCTTATACTGTAGATCTTTGCTAATTCTTTTTAGGATGCTAAATCCCTTTAGGTTTAGTCTGCCAGTCAATGGCATGCTCCCAACTCATGGTATCCTCCTTTTAATGGTGTCTTCCTCCTGGTTGTGAGTTCCACTAGAGAACCTGTCTTTCCCCTTAAAACCACTTTTCCTTTCTGGACACTGTTACTGCCATGGATTTAGTCTGCTCTTAACAGTGTAATAAAATCTTTGCCTCTTGATTTGGAGGTCTATGTCTACAAATTCTTTCAGGACAACTTGGGAAACCAGCCTGTAACTCTATACTTTTGGGGTCTCACTTCATATCCCATCAGTTTGGTGACTAACTTCATCATTCCAGTGACCTAATTAATATGGGAGGAGTCTGACTGCATCCTGAACCTCAACAAAAGTGCTATGTGAATGCTGGCCACCATTCTGTGCCTTGTTGCTTTTCTTCATATTCATATCCCACTGCTTACCAACTTCTGTAACATCTCTATCAGTCCCCTCCTTTTCTCTCTTCTCAGTGACTCTGTTGGAGTACAGGATCTAATTTCCACCCACCCAGAGTATGGTAAATATAGCCATTCTCTCCCCCATCAGAGTAGTCTTTCTTATGCAGAGATCTGGGCTTGTAACTCCTGAACTCAAAAGTTCTCAGTAGCTTCTTAATTAACCAAAATTTGTTGTTGTTGTTCATTCATTTCAGTCATGTCCCATTTTTATAACCCCATTTGGGGTTTTCTTGGCAAAGATACTGGAGTAGTTTGCCATTTTCTTCTCCAGCTCATCTGAGAAACTGCATCTACAAAGTAAAAATCAGATTCTATTGTCTGGCATTCAAGGCCCTCTAAAATCAAGAACCAGCTTTATCTAACACATTAACTCTCCTCTTACTTACTGGGAGTAAGTTCAATGTTCAATGCCTAGTTTCTGCCATGCTATTTTTCAATTTTCCCAGCAATTTTTGTCAAATAGTGAGTTCTGATCCCAGAAGCTGGAGTGTATGGGTTTATCAAATACTAGGTTACTAGAATCATTGACTATTGTGTCTTATGAGTCTAACCACTGATCAACTATTCTATTTCTTAGTACCAAATAGTTTTGATGACTGCTGCTTAATAATATATAATAATATAGTTTTAGGTCTGGTACAGCTAGGCCACCTTCATTTACTTTTTTTTTTTTAATTATTTCCCTTGAAATTCTTGACCTTTTGTTCTTTCAAATGAACTTTGTTATTATTTTTTTTCTAGCTCAGTGAAGAAATTTCTTGGCAGTTTGATTGATATGGCACTGAATAAGTAGAACTGTCATTTTTATTATATTTAGCTTACAATCTAGGGAAAGGACAACACACATAAGAAAGTTAAAAAGTTGGAGGTAGGGGAAGGCATCTGACAAGGTAGCTTAGTGAAAAGTCAGAAACCTAGTAGAACATCTAGTGAGAAATAAGACATGAGCTCAACTCCATCCTTAAATGGAGGTTTTAGAGTTCATGGCTCCACCCTCCAATGACAAGAAATAAGGATGGGGATGAGGTGGAGTAAGTACCAAGTCTCAAAGTAAAGGCTGGGAAAGATCCCCCTAACTGGAATGTTTCATCGAGGAAATAAAACCCAAATTGAGCCTTAAAGGAAGATAAAGATTCCAAAAGGCAGAGATGAAGAGTGATGATAATAGCAGCTAGCATCAGATAATGCTTTAAGACTTGCAAAGCATTATACAAATATTATATTACCTTTGAGCCTCACAACAACCTAAATTATCCCCATTGCACAAATGAGGAAACTGAGGCAATTGTCTATTAGTTAGCAATATGAGACTGGATTTGAACTCAGGTTTTCCTGATTCTAGGCTCAGCCCCGCTGTCACTATGCCATCTAGATTCCTTAACTTTTGGATTTTGACTCTGTGATTCCAGGTTTTAGCTATCTCTTCTGGATTTTACCACTTGAAAATTTTATAAGCATCCTTCTGTGCCTTAATCCAAATCATTGATAAAACTATTAAATTACCAGGACCAAGCACAGATCCCTGAGGTTTGCCTGCTGTCACATTGGCATTAAGCCACTAATTACTCTGAGTCTGGCCAACTAACAAGTTTTAAATTCATCTGATTATATAATTGTTTAAACTATATTTCTATTTTGTCCTCAAAAATAGAATGAGATACTTTATCAAAAGGTTTGCTAAAATTCCAAGAAACTATGTCCACAGCATTCTCCTTATTCAGTCTCAAAAAAGGAAAGATTAGTCTGGCATGAATTTTTTGTGATAAAACCATGCTGATTTTCTGTAATCACGGATTCTCTTTCCAGAGATTGACCAGCCATTGATTTAATGATCAGATCTAGAACTGAAATGGGAATTGAAGTCAAATTAAAAACAAAATAAATTTTAAAAATGAAAAAATTTGAGGTTAAGCCCACTGACCTTTTCTTTTTCTTTCTTTCTTTCTTTCTTCTTTTTATTAAAGCTTTTTATTTGTATAACATATGTATGGGTAGTTCCCCAGCATTGATCTTTACAAAGCTTTCCATTACAAATTTTATCCCCAGTCCCCTCCCCTCCCCTAGATGGCAGGAAGTCCACTACATGTTAATAGTGTTGAAATACTTGAGAAGTTATGCAAGAAAAATCCTATCTACAAGAAAAAAAAAAAAAGAATCAGAGAAAGGCAACACAATGCAAGCAAATGTCAATAGAGATCATGAAAATGTTACGTTGTGGTCCATATTTCATATCCCTCTCTCTGGGTGTATATGGTTTTCTTCAGTGAACAACTGGAACTGGTTTGAGTCAATTCTTTGTTGCAGAGAGTCATGTCCATCAGAATTGATCATCATGTAATACTGTTGTTGCTGTGTATGATGATCTCCTGGTTCTGCTCGTTTCACTCAGCATCAGTTCATGCAAGTTTCTCCATGCCTCTCTGAAATCGTCCTGCTGGTCGTTTCTTACAGAGCAATAATATTCCATAACACTCATATACCATAATTTATTCAGCCACTCTCCAATTGATGGGCATCCCTTCAGTTTCCAGTTTCTAGCCACTACAAAAAGGGCTGCCACAAACATTCTTGCACATGTGGGGCCCTTTCCCTCCTCTAAGATCTCTTTGGGATATAGGCCCAGTAGAAACACTGCTGGGTCAAAGGGTATGCACAGTTTGACAACTTTTTGAGCATAGCTCCAAATTGCTCTCCAGAATGGCTGGATCCGTTCACAGTTCCACCAACAATGTATTAGTGTTCCAGTTTTCCCACATCCCCTCCAACATTCATTGTTATCTTTTCCTGTCATTTTAGCCAATCTCACAGGTGTGTAGGCCCACTGACCTTTTCTTTGATCCACATAGGGTATCATACTCTTTCTTATATGTAGGTTCTGTACCCAAAGGAATATAATTTTTCCCCTAATACTGAAAATTCCCAAGATATCTTGGGGTTTACCAGCTAGATTTCTTTCTAAAGAACTATGCCTTAACTTTCTCATTGATTGGTCAACAATAAGTCCCAGGCCAAATCCTGATTGATCATTGTTTGTCCAGAAATCCTGAGTCTTCCCTTCCCAGATTGGATTATTTCTTTTTTGACTAGGTAAAAGAGGCCATTCTTTGCCTCAATTCTTACCTAGCTTTAGTCACTGAATGGCTGTTGCCTCAGACAAACTGAAATCTTAAAAAGGTCCAAGTCTCCTCCTGCACCTGGGGCCATCTCTAGGAGTCCTGATCTGCATCTAGGCACTAGAATCAGATTGCTCTGAAGGAGAGAGTAAGGCAGGTGATTTTGCAGTTCTCTCTCACTTAAATCCAATTCACTTGCATGTCATGTGCCATCACTTTCCTGATGTCATGGTCCTCTTCAAGAAAAATAACAAAAACAACAACAATAGATCATTATCAAAATTATTTTTACAAAGGCCTGATTGTGTTACTCTCCTGCTCAAAAAATTTGAGTCATATCCTACTGCCTAAGGCATAAAATTCAAACTCCATAATTTAGAATTTAAGATATTCTAAAATCTAGTTCCAATTTGCCTTTCTTATCTCAAAGGCAGCTAAGTTTCACTGATAGAGTGATAAGATGTGCCTGGATAGAGTGCCTGACCTACTGTCAAGAAGACTCATATTTGTGAGTTCAAATCTATTAGTAAACACTAGTGTGATTCTGGACAAATCACTTAATCCTGTTTGCCTCAGTTTCCTCATCTGTAAAATGAGCTGGAGAAGAAAATGGCAAACCACTCTAGTATCTTTGCCAAGAAAACATCAAATAGAGTCATGATCAGACTGAGCAATAACAACAGTGTTATCTCATGCTACTCCTAGAAGTCACTGAATTTCATAATTGGAAGTAAATCATATCCAAACAAGTGATTTCCTCTAGACTTTATGCTATCCAAGGCAACTCAATTCACTCTTAACAAACTCAATTTTGTTTTAAGAAAATGTTTTCTACATAAACCAGAAAGGGCCAAAACAGAGAAAGAAAATTATAGATGAATCTCCCTAATAAATCTTGATGCAAAAATTTTAAATAAAATATTAGCAAATTTGCTAATTAGCAATTTGTCATCAGGATAATACACTATGAACAAGTGAGCTATGTACCAGGAATGTAGGGCTAGTTCAACATCAGGAAAACTATTGACTTAATTGATCATATCAATAACAAAACTAATCATATGATTATCTCAAAGACGCAGAAAAAGTTTTGAAAAAATACAGCACCTATTCCTATTAAAAACACCAGAGTTTATAGGAATAATAGAGTTTTCCAGCCAGCATTATATGTAATGGTATTAAGCTAAAAGCATTCCCAATAAAATCAGAGGTGAAACAAGGATGCCCATTATCATAACTATTATTCAATACTGTACTAGAAATGTTAGCTTTATCAATAAGAGAAGAAAAAAGAAATTAAAGGAATTAAGAGTAGGTAGTGAAGAAACACAACTATCACTTTTTGCAGATGATATGATATACATATACTTAAAGAATCCTAGAGAATCAACTAAAAAACTACTTGAAACAAAGAAAATATATTCTTTCAAGTCAAAATCTACCTCTCCCAATTCTACCCACCACTTTGCCACTTAGTAACTTTCAATTTAGAAACTAAGTGGAAATAGAATAATTCCTGTTCTGCACTATATAGCCTTCAGCTATTTGAAAAAAAAAGATTATGTCTGTAATAAATCTTTATTTAGGCTAAATATCTCCAGCTCCTTGAACTTTTTATCATACAAGTTAATCTCCATGATCACTGCCATATTGGTTACTCAATTCTGGGAACATTCTTATTTATCAATATCCTTTTTGAAAAGTGATATCCTGAAGAGAATATCATAGATCAAATGAGGTTTGACCCTAGTGCTCAAGACTTACCATTTCCTCATTCTGGGCTCGGCTCTAGGCCTCTCTTAATAAAGCCCAAGTTCATGTCATCTTCTTGGCTTACTATGCCCCAGATCTTTTTTTCTTTTTTTTTCTTTTCTTTTCTTTTTTACTTTTTGCACATGTGGACCCTTTTCCCTCTTTTATTTTTTTAAATTATTATTATTTATGTTTAATACACATTGCTTTATGAATCACCTCTTTTTCAAATAAATTTTTATCTAGCCATATCTATCCTTCATTGTGCCTTATAAAGTTGATTTTTTAAGCCTATCTGAAATTTTTACATCTGTCCTAATTTTTACATTTTATTTTATTAGATTTGGCTTAAAAAAGGATCTCAAGTCTTTTGTTATCAAAGGGGGAAAAAAGTGACAGAATATTAATTACTGATAATTCAAATGCCTACTTTTTCATTTCTACAAAACTTTTATGAGTATAATTTATGAATACATTCAGGATATCTACGATGAAATCATAAGAAGGGAATAAGCAGAATTTTGCAAACAGCAGTCACACAACTGACTGAAGGGTTTAAAGAAGTCAAGAGCCCACTGTTTTTGACTATAAAAAAAATTCAACTTGGCAGAGCAAAATGTTGCTTTAAAGACTTTTTTTTCCAACAGTATCTCTCAGGTATATGTCAAAATTATATAATATCCCTTGAGAGTTGTAACAACAGAGATAAATTTGAGCAGTTACCATCTATTTTAAATCAAGGTATAAATGAGAGATGTACAATTGCTTAGGTGTCTAGTGCAAACACCAAATGGAAGAATTCCTCATAGTTGTGAATTCTTTAGATGCTCATTTGCAAATGATAACAAGCATTGAAATAGCGCAGAACCTCCTAAATGAGAACCATAATCAGTTAAAGGAGTTTGACTTAACTATTCACACTACAAGTAAAGGTATGAAGAATGTCTATTGTCCCATTGCCCATGAGGATATTCACTTAGATGGACAACATGTAGAACTGATCAATCAGAAAACATAACTTGGATCGACACTATATATGTAGAATACTTTAGGCTCAGAATTGAACAAGAGAAAACTAAGTTGGATTGCTTTTGGGAAATTGCACAATGCTTTCAATTTCCCAAGGCTTTTCTATATAAATCAAAGGTTCTTTTTTTTTTTTTTTCCAATTAATACCAATAATACTTAAGCAATGCTGTAAGGCTGCAAGTCACAGAATACCACAATTTGAAAAGAGTTAAATTACAAGTCACTCAAAAGGCATGAAGAAGTACATGGTAGAAATCAAGGTGATGACATCACTAAAATATGGTGATCAAAGTCCAGCTGTAGGTTCAATGTAGATTGAAATATATTACTAGTCAAGAATTTTGCAAGAGAAACAATATAAAAGATATCATCAAAGTAATGGAGCCAGAAAAGAAGGTTAATCATGTGGCAAGGCTAAGAGGTAAATAGCTGAAAGCTTTTGTGCTCCATGGGTATCCATACAGTGTAAGAAGAACAATAATAATCCCCCTAGCATATTGGGTGTCCCTTTCAAGGATTTACAGGACACATACAAAGGACACACAGGATGAGAAGGCATGAATAGGTGAAAATCTTTGTCACTGAAAGTATTACATTAATGAGGTTCCAGATCTAGCAAGAAAATTTCATTTGACTGAAAGTTCTAACCTACTCAGGTCTCTTTAGAACTTGACTATTATTCAAAACATTAGTTATTCCTCCTAACTTTGTCGCATCTGTAAATTCCATCTTGCCTTAAAGTATCAAATACCACTTTGAATCAAGTATAGATCTTTGGGGTACTTGACTCATGACCTTTCTAAACTGATATAGGACCATTAGTGATTATTTTGTGGGTCTATCTATCTAGTCAATACTTAATTCATTATTTTCTACCCCTCATCACCCTATTTTTCCCCAAGAATATTATGAATAAAATTATCTGATGCTTTAATTTAAAAAAAAAATCTAGGTAAATTACAGTTACATTTCTCCAAGCTACCAGTTTAATTATCCTGTCAGAAAAGGAAATGGAATTAGTTTGACATGATTTGTTTTTGAGGAAGCTATGCTGGCTAATTGTGATTTCTAAATGTTCACTAGCCTTCTCATTATAACTTTTGTTTTTCAGTCATTCAGTCATATCTGACTCTTTGTAGCCCCACAGGCCATATTTTGCTAAGTTCTTATCTATCCTCTCCTATCTCCCAAAGTCTGTCCAAATTTATATTTGTTGCTTCCATGCCACTATCTATCCATCTCATCTTCTGTTATCCCCAGGGGCCTATTAATAATTCATTTTGGAATTTTGCCAAGAACTGAAGGCAAACTCACTGGGCTTATAGTTTACAGAATCTATCCTCTTCCTTTGATTTTTTAAAAATGGAATCCATTCTCCAATATCTCCAATATCATTGTAAGCAGCTTAGTAATTATTTCCTTAAGCAATTCCTCCTTTATTTCTTATTGGAATTCTATTTTTTCTTCCTTTCCTTTATTGAGAATTTCTCCTTTGGACAGATTTCCCCTAGAAAACTCAAGTTTGTGAGACCCCCTGCCATCCTTTCTTTGAATCCTTCAAAAACTGCTCTCCAAAAATCTTGGGTGTATGTTAGACTAAACCTGGCTTTTCTGTCTTCCATCACAAATTTTTTATGATAGAGTGGTCTCTTCCCCAGAAAGTTCTCATCTGTAGTCATCAATTGCTTCACAATAGTTCATCCACTTTTTTAAAGGATAAAATTAAGGCAAACCAAGACATTTTTTGTTACTTTGTTTTTGAAAGAGGAATCAGAAGAGATCCGGATAATTAAGATTTCCTATCACTACTAAATCAAGCTTCTTTTTTCTTCCAGTTTTGAGATGTGTTTCCTAAGCTCCTTCTTTATTTTCCCCATGACCCCAGGATAATGTCCCTTTTATGGACATTATATTCTAGCAGAATGGGTCTACTTATTATTTCCCATTCTCTCCTGCTTTCATATGTTCTCTTCCACATCTGGTTAAGATTCCCTCAATCTTACCTCTTTATCTACTCTTCATCCTTCTCCTTCAAGTCTTCTTCCTTCATCCTTCACCTTCTTCAGTCATCAGTTCTTCTACAGTGTTCTCCCTGATCTCCTTGGCTCCATCATTGAATCTCTCATGCCATTCTGTTTGACTACTTCTTTACACTTAATCATTGTAAACTTGTTTTATTTTTATTTGTGGGTATATCTCATCTCTCCTTTTAGATTACAAACTCCATGGAGTCAGAGATCTTAGTATCTCCATTGTCTACAGCACCATGCGTTGTACATAGCAGATATTCAATAAATGATCACTGAACTGAATTAAAACCACATTAGTTTACACAAAGAATGCTGCCGTATCACAGTATTTATTATAGGGTCTGTAGTACATTAAAGGCCTCAAGTCTTTTCTTCACAAACTCCTATCCTATTTCCCTGGCTTCCTTTAAGACTCTGCTAAAATCCTACCTTCTTCAGGAAAACTTTCTAAATTTCCTCTTCCCAAATTCCTCAGTTCTTTCTCTCTGAGAGAACTCTCCATTCAGACTACATCTAGATACATCTAGATATAGTGTAGATACAGATACATATGTATATATAGTGTATATATGTGGGGAGCCAGTCCCTTGGAAGGTCAAAGCAAGGGGAGGCTGCTTGGAGGATTTTAGGAGACTTGGAAAGGCCAGTTACCCAGCTGATAACTCATATCTGAGTTCCTTCAGATTATTTACTGACAGTTGACATCACTGAATATAATTTATTTTGAGACAGGATACTTTCAAAAATGAAAACAAATAGGGGGCGGAGCCAAGATGGTGAACAGCAGACAGCTTTCTCTGTGAACTCCTAGGACCTTCCCTCAAACCCAAAGTGAGCCTTCCCACTGGTTTTTGAGTGAGGACTCCGCCAAACATTTGGACTACAACGCACTTCTATCAAAGATCTACCTTGAAAGAACTCCGGAGAAGGTTAGCCTCAGGGGAAATTGGCCGCTGGTCGCAATCAGACTCCAGCCGGGGCGGAAGTCAGGGCTGCGATAGAGGGGCGGATTTGAGGCACCCAGAAAGCCCCTGGGAGACGCCTGGGCCACTTTGCTCTGCCTGCGGGCAGGTGCTTTGGCAGATCTGCCTTTGGTAAAGGTGGATCGAGAGCAGCTGAAAATGTGGTCCTTGTGCGAATCTAGCCCGACCAGCCTCAGACCGGAAGTCAACTCAGCAAACTGCCCCAGGGCAAATACAAATTGTTGCAGTTTTCTCTGCTTTTGACCAATATCCCAACTTTAAATCATGAGCAAGAAGCAGAAGAGAGCTCTCACCATAGAAAGCTTTTACGGAGAAAAAA
>JAJPUD010028189.1:0-14892 GCA_023553655.1 Myrmecobius fasciatus
CCCTCTTCTCCTCTCCCCCTTCTTCTTTTTTCACTTCCTTCCTCTCTTCTCTCCTCTCCTTTTCTTCCTTCCCATCTCCTCCTATTCCTCTCCCCTTTCTTTCTCTCTCCTTCCCTCTTCTCTCTCCCTGCCCTCTCCCCTGTGCCCAGCCCCTTGTTTATTTTTGGTGATTCTCAGTTATTACGAGAGGCTGCTAGTGATCAGACCAGAAAGGCACAGGGGAGGTCAGCCCCTGCCCTCCAGCATCTCCTGCTTCCCCTGCCCACCCAGGCAGAGACTTCCACCTCAGGCAGGCCTGCTGCTGCCATACCCAGTGGTCACTGAATGGCATGTGGACAGGATCAGGGGTCAGCCAGACAGGGCCTGGTGTGTGGCCCTCGGTGAGTCACTCTCCCTTTGGGCGGCTTCCTCCTTTGTCATGTGAGGGCTTCCTGCTCTGTGGGATCCCTTTGGCCCCGTCTGAGATCCAAGAAGGTTTTCTGGTGGGTCGAGCTAAGAGCCTTTTTTGTTGTTATTTAAAATGCCATCTTATTTTTATTTATAGAACATGAGTAAATTCAAGAAAATGATTAGCAGAAATGTCCAACTTTGAGTATCTAAATAATATCCAGGGCGAATTCTCTTCAGTTCTATACATTCGGAGATCTCCAGGAACTTAGTTTTTCAGTGAACAGTCTCAGGAGCTAAGAGCCTTCCTGATGGAGATGACCCAATCCAATGGATGGGGGCTTAGCCATGACTAAGTCTTGGTGCTGGCCCTCTCAGTGGCCAAGTTCCCAAGAGATGATGGGCTCTGACTCTCATGTCCATCTTCCCAGAATGCTAAGTTCTGACATTCGAGTTCTAAGGTTCCCAAGGTTCCTTAAAGCTCTGATGCTGTTTCGTTGCCCATCTCTCCTCCTGCTTCCATCCTTCCTCTTCCCCTTCAGCTCATCCCCCCTTGATTTTGATGTCAGGGAGTGAATTACAGCAATTCCTTTCCCCCTAATGCTGTAAGATTTACAGAAATACTTTCTTGCAACCACCATGAAAAAAGTAGGTGACTGTATTTTTATTATCCCCATATTACACGTGGGGAAACTGAAGCTTTCAGTGATTTGTTCAGGGTCCCACAACTTCACAATACATTAAAGTCAGGACTCTGACCCACACCCATTATTCTCTGCCTTACATCGTGCTACCTGTGAATAAGACCAGAAGACCCCAAGGGTCTCTTCAGAAAGGAGGCCAGCCAAGCTTGAAGGATTCAGTCTCCCAGCATTCCCTGAACCTTCACAATCACCCCCCACTTTGGAAAACAAATAAGAAGCAAATTGTAGGGATCGACTTTGGGCCCCCTCAGCCCTCCATTGTGAGCTGGGAAGGGTCAGGCCCAGAGATGACCCCCAATTCTCTGCTCTTTCCCAGTGGTGTTTTAAAGGCCATTGCATCTGGAAGGCGTCGGAGCAATCCTACAGCCTGGATGGGGGCTGGAGCTCCTGGACCAAGTTTAGCTCCTGCTCCAGGACATGTGGAGGTGGAGTGCGTTCTAGAAGCCGCAGCTGCACCAACCCCCCGTGAGTCCAGTCCTCGCTGGGGGGGTTGCAAGGAGGTGGGAATGGCCCAAGTGGGAGGGTAAGGCAGAAGGAGCCCTGTGGGAATGGCTGAGCTGAAGGGAGGGGGAAACTAGCTGTGTGATCTTTTCTTTCTCCCCTCCCTTTCCCCCTCCCTCCCTTCCTCTTTCCCTCCCTCTTTCCCTTTCTCCTTCTCTCCCTGTCCCTGTCCCTCTCCTTCTCTCTTTCCCTCTCTTTCTCCTTCCCTCTTTCCCCCTCTCTCTTTCTCTCCTCCTCTACTTTCCTTCCTCCTTCTTTCCCTCCCTCCCTATCCTTTCCTTCCTCCCTATCCTTTCCTTCCTTCCTTCCTTTCCTTCCTTCCTTCCTTCCTTCCTTCCTTCCTTCCTTCCTTCCTTCCGTCCTTCCTTCCTTCCTTCCTTCCTTCCTTCCTTCCTTCCTTCCTTCCTTCCTTCCTTCCTCCCTCCCTCCCTCCCTCCCTCCTCCCTTCCTCCCTCCCTCCCTCCCTCCCTCCCTCCGTCCCTCCCTTCCTTCCTTCCTTCCTTCCTTCCTTCCTTCCTTCCTTCCTTCCTTTTTTAAAAGGAGTCCTCAGGATTTTAGTCTGAGAGGGCAACAGGTCTCAACCCTTGCTTAGCTTTTGATGATCACTGGGGAATGCTTAAGGTTATAGCTGAAGAGATGGAGGCCCTAGAAACTATCTAGTCCACCCAGAAAATAGGTTCTAAGTGGCAAAGGTGGGGTTTGAATCCTTGTCCTCTGCTTTGTACTTTTTCCTCTGGCCTTATATCATCTTTGAATCATAGAATCTTAACATCAAAAAGTTGTAAGGGATCTTTGATGTCCTGTATCCCAGTTTGCAATCAATTATCAAGGATCCTTCCTAACATGGTTGTCCAATTTTCAATGATGGGGGGTTCATTACCTTCAAAAGTAGTCCATCCATTCCATTGTTGGCTAGGTCTGAATTTTATTTATTTATTTATTTTTTGCTGAGGCAATTGGGGTTAAGTGCCCAGGGTCACACAGTGAGGGAATGTTAAGTGTCTGAGGTCACATTTGAACTCAGGTCCTCCTGACTTCAGGGCTGGGGCTCTATCCACTGCACTACCTAGCTGCCCGTAGACAATTCTTTATACTACACTTGATCTTAGCCAAAAGGCTGAGAAGTGATTAGCTAATTTTTTATGAGACCAGATTCCCCAGCTCATAATGTAATCCGCTTTCCCCACTTGACTTTCTTCCATTCACAGGCTCCAACAGGGAATTCTCAGAGAAGATGATCTCAGATACGGCTTTCCCAAACTTTCTCAGGGTAGTCCATTGCCCAGCAGTGAACTCATTTAGATTGTCAAGTGATCTGAGACTGGGGGAGGAGAAGGGAGTGAAGGGAAAGGAGCTAGTTGCTGCCCCAACTATGAATATAAAACAGTTTTTTGAAAACAAAGTCCAAATCCATGGCTCCTGGAGAGAATTGGAGGTGCCCCTCACCCCCTGCACTGGACTGATTGATAGATCAGATAAATAGTATAGTGGAAAGGTCCCTGGGCTTGGAGTAGAAGAATAAAGCAGAGAATCCAGCTCTGACACTTGTACTATTTCCTACAAGTCCCTTTTCCACTTTGGGCCTCAGTTTCCAATTCTGTAAAGTGAAGGACTTGTGCTAGGTGGTCTCTGAGGTGCCACCTAACTTCTTGGGAAGACCTGGCAGTCATCGAGACTTGTGGTTCCTCCCCCAGCCCAGCCTACGGAGGCCGCCAGTGCTCAGGATCCATGTACGAATATCAGATCTGTAACACGGAAGAGTGTGGGGGACCCTTCAAGGACTTCCGAGCCCAGCAGTGTGCCAAGCGCAACTCCTACTACACCCACAAGAATGCCCGGCACAGCTGGATCCCCTACGAGCACGAGGATGGTGAGTTCGACCCCTTTCCTCCTCCCTGCTAATCCCTACTCCCCACTTGACTTTTTGCCATTTCCAGAGTCTAGCAGGGACTTTCAGAGAAGATGGTCATGGATGCAGTTTTCCCAAACGTTCTCCCTTCAGCCCGTTACCCAGAAGTGAATTTACCTAGACAGGCCAGTGATCTGAGTGTGGGGAAGTGAAGTGGAGTGAGGGGAGAAGAGCCGGACCATCCCTGCTCCAGCTGTGACATCCTGGGATGCACAGAGTCAAAACATCTCAGATTGAGGAGGAGGACCCTGAAAGGTCACAACATCCAAGCTCTTGCCCAATACGGGAATCTCCTCCATGGACACCTTAGCAAGCATGTCCCCAGCCTCTCAATGAATCCTTCTTGTGATGGAGCTTGTGGTGCAATCAACTGGTGATCATGAGATCTGGACTTCATCTCTTACTATTAGTGTGATCTTGGCCAAGGGATGTCATCCATTATCTAGAAATTGAGGGGCTTGGACTGCAGGATCTCTGGGGTCCCTCCTACCTCCAGATCTGGGATTCTGTAATCCCCTCCGCTCTTAATCAACTGGTCCTTCCCATTTCCATGTCAGGTTGTTCCTGAAGTTAGCTGCTTCTCTGTGACTTAGATTCATAGATCCACTTAATTTAGTTTCGATTCAGAGATCATTTGTTATACACCTGCCATGTCCCAGGAAATGTGCTAAATCGTAGAGATAAAAGATAAAAAAAACAAAATAAGCTTAATTTCAGTGATTTTTTTTTATCTGGGATGGATCTTGAAGGGCTTTTAGAAATAGGGAAATTGAGGCCAGAGAGACCCATAGATTTTAGGAGAGGCAGGACTCAAAGCCAGATCTTGCCTGAGGTGAGGTGATGATCTTTCCATCATCCCCAATTCCCTGACATTTATCCACTGGTCTGGTCCCACTACCTGTACGATCTAAGCTGTGTGATCATGACTCATTCCTGTGCCAGATTCTGGATATATATGTGGTACCATCTGCCTGATACTGAGTAATGACCGAAGGCCGAGGGATTTGGGGGAACAGCTAAAGGTGGGTGGGAGAAAAAGTTAAAGGTAAATTTTGATCTGGGGAAGAAGGAACATTAAAAATACTTCAAGCCCATACATCATAGAATTTAGAAACCCTTTTATTTCTCCTGCTCCCATTTTATAGATGGGAAAACTAAAGAAAATGGCTGCCTGAGGTCACATAGGGAAGAAATCATTTTCTTTTTTAATAGCTTTTTTGTTTCAAAATACATGCAAAGATAGTGTTCAACATTCACCCTTGTATTCCAAATTTTTCTCCCTTCCTTCCCTCCAACCCCTTCCCTAGACAGCAAGCAATCCAATGTATGTTAAACATGTACAGTTCTTCTATACATATATCCACAATTATCCTGCTGCACGAGAAAAATCAGATCAGAAAGGAAAAAAAAATTAGAAAGAAAAAATGAGCAAACCACAAAAAAAGTGAAAATACTATGTTGAGATGCATATTCATTCCCCTTAGTCCTCTTTCTAGATGGAGTTGGATCTCTCAAGTCTTTTGGAACTGGCTTGAATCAGCTCAGGAACGAGTCATTTTCCATCTTTCTTTTTTCTACGATATCATTAATTCCAGGAAATTGTCTAGGTCCCATTAGTGACACCATTCTCCCCCTACTCTTAGCTCATGAAACTTCTCTGAGAACACAGCAAGTGTCTGTAAGCTCTTGTAAATCTTGTGAGTGCTACGGACACATGAATTATTATTATTTTTTTTTGGAGGAGGCTTTGTTTTGGCCACTGAGGGCACAGTAGGCACATGAATGAGACGGAGTTGTAGTTCTGAGGCTGAGAACCTGGGAAAATCAGGGAATCATAAGTGTTATAGCTCAGAAAAGGCTTTAGAAATCATGGAATCAGTGATTTGACAGAAAAATTACCTGAGGGAGTATAAAGAGGGGGAAATGGACTCAAGGTCCAGTGCCACAATGGCAGGGAAAAGAACCATCCTGGTTCAGCCTCTCTGGCCTTCTGCTGAAGTACTGAAATGAAGGATTTAGACTGGATAAGCCCCAAAGTCATTTCTAGTCTCAAGTCAATGAGGGATAGGGATGGAGCAATGGATAAAAGAACTTGAATTTGGAGCCTACCTTGTTGCCCTTGTTGCCTCACTGGCCTGGCATATAGAAGGCACTCAATAAATGCTTGTTGAGTAATGATTCCTGGTCAGAGAGATGCAGCAGAATGACCCTGAACTTGGAGTCAGGATATACTTGCTGTGTGATCTCAGGGAAGCCTCTTGACCTTTCTGTGCCTCAGTTACCACCTCTTTCAAATGGGAACAATCCCATTTTCATTACTGACTGGAAAGCATCTTGAAAAACAGGTTGTGCTTTCTAATTTAACCTAATCCTTTTCTAATCTAATGTGTCCTTTTCTCCCGGCAGAGGCCCAAAAATGTGAATTGATTTGCCAGTCTGAAGACACGGGAGACGTGGTGTTTATGAACCAGGTCGTCCACGATGGCACCAGGTGCAGCTACAGGGACCCTTACAGTGTATGTGCCCGGGGAGAGTGTGTGGTAGGTACCCTGCCTTCGGCCCAGGACTTGGCCTGTTTGTGGGCAGCCTGAATTCTAGTCCTTGGATGCCTCGCCATTGGGTGGGACATTCCAGGATAGCTCCGTGGAGGATTAATGTTGTTCCCCTGGCAACCATCCTGGTTCACTCTAGGGAGGCTACTCATCAGGGCCCGAGTTATATTCTTTTCTGCGATGACTTTTTTCCATCACCATTGAACTTGTGCCGATGACTTCTTACATCATGGCAGGGCTAGGGTGTGCAGAGTGGAGGGAGGACATATCCTTGAAGTATTGACAAATGAGGAGAAAGAGGCACAGGAAATGGTCATAGCATTTTAGAGACCAGATGATTTAGCCCAAGCTCAGCCAAGTGAGTTAATGACTTCTAGTCCAATGTACCGATGAGGGCAGGATCCCTAGTTCCGATAACAAGGTTTTAGGAAGCAAAACAATTATTGATTGACTGATAATCTCTGCCTTTGGTGAACTTAAACCAGGTGGTCTAACCTCAATGAGCTTCCATTTCCTTATCTGTGAAATGTTCATTGTAATATACTCGTGTCCTTGGAGAACTTTTGTGAAGATTTTGCAAACCATAAAACACTAGATTAATAGGAGGCATAAAATTTAATTAAATTCTTGCTGTTACCTTCCACAAAACCTTACTTCCATGAGGTACGGAAGTGAACCTGGGGTTTAAAAGGCTTTGGTCAGCAGAGAGCATAGGCCAAGCTTTGTCAGGTTCTATATAGGGGCAGCTAAGTGGTGCAGCAGATAGATCATCAGGCCTGGAGTCAGGTGTTTAATTCTGTCCTCAGACAATCAATAACTGTGGGTGGGAAAGGCACTTCACCCTGTGTGCCTCAGTTTCCTCATCTGTAAAATGAGCTGGAGAAGGAAATGGCAAAACTACTCCAGTATCTTTGCACAGAAATCCCAAATGAAGCCAGAAAGAGTTGGACATGACTGACCAACAACAATAACCACAACAAACATGATGTAAGTCAGTCAACTAGTATTTATCAAGCACCTGCTATGAACCAAGCCATAGAAATACAAGTACAAAAGATGAAATAGTTCCTGCTCACATTATTTCTAGTACATTTCTAATGAAAATGGAAAGTGTGATCCCTAGCACCCACTTGTATTTGAGTCTTTCTGGGACCAGATTGGTTGAGTATGGGAAGGCTCATCATCAATCTATTGGCCAGTTGGAAAGTGTAATTCCTAGCACCCACTTGTATCTGATGCTTTCTGGGACCAGATTGGTTGAGTATGGGAAGGCTCATCATCAATTTATTGGCCACTTGGTAATGATAAAGGCAAATATCACCCAGTTTTATATTTGCCTGTGTATTAATGACATGATAAAAAAGAAGATAGAGAAATTATAGCTCCAGAAATGAGATGAGATGAGAAAACTGCATTTTTCCTTTCCTTGGAGAGGTGGGGGACTCTGAGTATGGAATGAAATTTGTGCCATTGGATTGAAGACTGGGTTAGTTGGTTTTGCTTGGCTGTTTGTTTGAAAGCAAGCATTATTGGGTAGTGGTTGGGCTGGGGAAAGCATGTTGAGGAATAACTATGATACAAAAGCGAAGAGCATTTGAACTTAAGACAAAAAGAAAAGGGGGCCCAGGGCTGAATGACCTTTTGATGTTCTAACTCTCAAATCTGCGATTCTGGATGCTAAGAATCACACAGGACTTAGATCATCTCTACTCGTTAATCTAAGTGTTGATGCTTTGGAGGTCAGGGCTTGTCCACTGAATAATAGCAAGGGGCTGTGCTGATATAGAAACTAGGTCATGTGCATCTTGATATTCTTGGGATAATTTGAGGCAGATGGTATCGCGGGAGTTGTAAGCCTGGAAATAGAGAAGGTGAGTCACTCACAAAAAGGATGCAGGGCAAGCACTGGATGGCTCATGTGTTCTACAGATGTCCATGCAATGGTAAGAGATCTAGAAAAGCCAGTCTCCTTGGCCTTCTCCTTGGGCACTCATGAGTTAGGAGAGGACACAGAGCAGCGCTTATAGGGTCAGAGGACTTGCTTCAAATCTCCACTGGACAAACAACCCAATCTTTCCTGGTTTGGGTTTCCTTCTGGGTAAAATGAGAGAGTTGGACATGGTGGTCCCTAATGTCTCTCCCAGCTCTTCATCTATTCTGTGAGAATGTGAGGGAGGACTTTTGTCTATACCATTGAAGTATAGATTACTGATTTATTTGTCTATCCATCAATGTTTAGCATTATTATTTTGAATCAATAAATATTTAGTAAGTGTTTACTTTGTTCTAGGCATTGTGCTAAGTGCTGGGGATAAAGGGGATAAAAAAAGGGCATAAGAAAGTTCCTGCCCTCGAGGAGCTTACAATCTGAAGGAATAGATAACATATAAAAAGAAACTGAAAAGGAGGGATGGAGTGTGGGGAAGAAAAGTGTGTTGGAGCTAGCTCAGATAGACTTGGGAGAGCCCATTGGGAAATTTTCACCATAAATATTAACGTCTTGGAAATCAGCAACCACCACAAACCAGGGTTAAACCTGATTTATTGTTTTATTGATTGTATAGATTTTAAGGAAGCAATAGAGAAGATGTTAATAATGAACTTATAGACTTAAAAGTCTGTCTCCCTGGAGATTCAGTGGTTAAAAACTTATCAGCTTATCCCTTGAATCACATTTCTTTTGGACTTTGTGGAAATCTCACTGCATTGTGGGATCAGTAAAGTTAAATTAATCAGCTCACTTCCATATCAAGCCTTTTGGCTGCCTTCCCCTGGATTTAGCTTCTGAGAAAGGCGGGCCTTGGGTATGAGGAGGAGAGGGGCAATCACCTTGTACAGTCGGGTGACCCACTTGCTGGTCATTGGAGAATCAACACTTGAGTTAGTGGCTCGAGATGATCCAAACCCTGAGTGTTTCCCAGCTCTTCCTCTGAGAAAGACTTGGGTCCCAAGCGTTGCCCCGGTTGCCGCTGACTCTGCCTTTGCCCACAGCCTGTTGGGTGTGACAAGGAGGTCGGGTCCATGAAGCAGGACGACAAGTGTGGCGTGTGTGGGGGTGACAACTCTCACTGCCGGACAGTGAAGGGCACCCTGGCCAAGTCCCCCAAGCAGCCAGGTGAGCTTCGGCCGGGACTGGGAAGCTCGTAAGGGGCAGGGGGGCTGTTGGACGGACTAAGGGGATGGAGGGGTGTGGATTGTGAAGGAGGAGAAAATCATTAAGGTTCCACAGGGGTAAAGAGTCAGCGTGCTCATTGTTCCAGCCACTATGTGCCAGAACCTGGGCTGATGGGAATAATTCCTGCTGGAACAGAGATCGTAGAAGGGATCCCTCACTTTACAGATGAGGAAACTGAGACCCAGGCCACAGGTCCCGTGGGAAGTTAGTGGCAGGACCAGGAATGGTGCTCAGTGCATTTATATAATGGGCTGCTGCCTCAGTTCTCCCCCTCTCCCATCCTCCTGCATTGTGCCCTTTCCATGTGCCCTCTTCAGATGCCTCCTGGGTGCCAGGCCCTTCCAAAATGGCACCTTGTCATCCCTTGCCTTTCCCCATGAAGCGAAAGTATCAACTTGATATCCCTACAATGGCACCCAATCACCAAAGGAGGAGTGATTGATCCTATTTGTTCTCTCCATCCATTCAGGTTCTCTCAAACTGTTCCACATCCCAGCCGGAGCCAGGCACATTCAGATCGAAGAACTAGAGAAGGAGCCCCAGACCATTGGTAATGATAATAATGCTAATTAATCATCGTGATAACTATAGGTATATGGCACCTACTCTGTGCCAGGCACAAGGCTAAATGCTTTCCATGATCTCATTTACACCTCCAAGAGGTAGGGTTGTTATCCCCATTTTACAGATGAAGAAATCGAGGCAAACCGAGAAGTAGGTGCTATTATTATCCCCATTTTACAGATGAGGAAACTGAGGCAAACTGATATAACCAAGGTAACTTAGCTGGTAAACGTCTGAGTCTGTATTTGGTCTGATAGCCTATCCACATTTCATATCACTGTAATATTTTACTACCAGTTTATATAGAGCTTTTCACCATGAAGCAGGGAACAGGGAGAGGGGTTGAGCCTATGGTTCATTGGTAGAGGAAACTTCCTCGTAGAGTCTTGTCACTGCAGAGTTGCCACTAAGAGATCAAGTGACTTGCCCAATGTCACACAGTCAGAGGGGAGATTTGAACCCAGATTTTTTTCTGCTTTGAGAAAAACCCTCTATTACCTTTTAATCAATGAATGAGTATTTTTAAAGCACCTACTGTGTTCCAGACACTGTGCCGGGTGTTATACCAAGACTAAACCACTGTGAGCTCACATTCTAGTGAAAGAGACAATAAGGAGATTATATGTATGCACATAAAACATGAATATAATATTAATGAATCTCTCTAGACAATATGCCTGTGGGTGTATGTGTCCATATATACACACAGTGACTCAAGGGTCCTAGCACAATCTTCAGCTTATTAAATTTTAAAACTTTACTACGACTTTTGGGACTTTCTCTTCTATAATATATATTATAGATAATGTGTGTACATAAACACATACACACATATACAGTGTCTACACATACAAAGTAGTTAAATTCAAGTGAGTTTGAGAAGAAAAGCGCTTCGTAAGAAAAGGAGTTGGCTTAGGGGTGATTGTGCCCATTTTGTTGATGTGAGCCTAGAGTAAGTGGGAGAGCTCGAGTGAATGGTCTCCCTTCTCACATCAACCTCTTTAGTCTCCAAGGCTCAGTGCAAGGGCCACCTCCTAATGAAACATGTCCTTCCCCTCTGTATTTACTTCTCTGGGAGCTTGGACTATTTCCCATGTATTTTCCCAATGTATCCCATTGTATCCTCAGTGTCCAATAGAGTCTTTCACTTAGTAGGTTCTTTATGAATGGTCCATGAATCAAATTGACCCAGTAACCTTCCATCCCCACAGCGGTGAAGAATAAGGCTACTGGGAACTTTATCCTCAACCCCAAGGGCAAAGATGCTGAGAATAGAACCTTCATTGAGATGGGCTTGGAATGGGAGTATAGTGTGGAGGACTCCAAGGAAACTCTGAAGACCAGTGGTCCTCTGCCTGAAGCCGTCACCGTCCTAGTAAGTGCCCTCGGAGGCTCTTCTAACCCTGTCCCCCCCATCCCTGCCGCCCACTGGGCCAAGAGCCAGGAGTTTGCTCAGAGCACTTCCTGGCCCCTGGGCCCTGCACCAGGAAGACCAAGCAGCAGCCACAAGATGGTTTCCTGCATTCTAGACATCCCCTCGTCCCTCCTCTTCCACCCTGCCCCTGCCATTCTTTCCTCAAGCCAGTTGGGAAGACAGTTAGCAGCACAGGAGGACACATAAGAAATCCACTCCTTCCTGTGTCTTTTGACACTTGGGATGAGACCAGAACCCCTTCCACTTCACCGTGGACCTCAGTGATCCCAAACCATGGCCAAAGAATACAGGATCTGCTATTGAAACAAGGAAACATCAGTGATCCGGGTTCCAGGCCCAGCTCTGCCACTTCCTAGCATGGGATTTTGGGGAATCAGCTCCCTTCCTTGAGTTTCTCCTGATATCATATAATGCATTTGGACTGGACAACCTGGAAGTCCATCCCAGTTCTAAATCTAGGAATTAGAGGGAAGGGGGAAGAATGATTATCTGACTCTTCACCTCAGCAATCAAGGACAAAGGGTGAACTTAGATGGGAGAGACCTTGGTTGTCATTGAATCACAAACTCCCAAAATGTCAGAACTGGAATGGACTTAGAACATAGAACTGTAGTGGAACATGGAACATGGAAGGTCAGAGTTAGAAGGAATTTTATAACATAGAACATCAGAGTTAGAAGGGAAGTTAGAACACAGAATATCTGAGCAGAATGGGACCTTAGAAAACAGAATGTCAGATTTGGAAGAAATCTTAGAACACAGAACATCAGAGCTTGATGGGATCTTAGTGCATAGAATGACAGAGCTGGAAGTTTATCTGGAACTTAGAACATTCAAGTTGAAAGTACTATATAGACCATCATAGCTGGAAGAAACTTTAGAATATAGAACAGCAGAACTGGAAAGGATTTTAGAGCATAAAACATGAGAGCTGGAAGGACCTTAGAGAATTGAATGTTAAACTTGGAAGGGAACTTAGAACACAGAACACAGAACATCAGAGCTGGAAGGTTACTTAGAACTCAGAACATCAGAGCTGAAAGAGACCTTAGAACATAGAACATTAGAGCTGGCAAATCTAACATAAGACATCTGAACTAGAAAGGACCTTAGAACATAGAATGTCAGAATTGAAAGAAACCCTAGAATGTAGAACATAGAATTTCAAAATTGGGAGGGACCTTAGAACATAGAACACCACAGCTGGCAGGGCCATTGGAATATAGAATGTTAGAGCTGGAAAAGACCTTATAGTACTGAACATCAGAGCTGGAAGACAACTTCGAACTCAGAACATAGAACATCAGAGCTGAAAGAGACCTTAGAACATTAGAGTTGGGAAAAGATCTTAGAATGTAGAATATAGAATGTTAAAGCTGGGAAGGACCTTAGAACATGGAACATTGGAGTCAGAAGAGATCTTCGCATGTAGAATATAGATCATCAGATCTGGAAGGAACCTTAGAATATAGGATGTTAGAGTTATAAGAGATCTTAGAATGTAGAAGATAGAATGTCAGAGCTGGAAGGGACCTTAGAACACAGAACCTTAGAGTTGGAAAAAGACCTCAGAATGTAAAATATAGAATGTTAGAGCTGGGAAGGACCTTAAAATACAGAACATCGGAGTCAGAAGAGATCTTAGAAGGTAGATAGATTGTCAGATCTGGAAGGAACCTTAGAACACAGAATGTTAGAGTTGGAAAAGGGCCTCAGAATGTAGAAGCTAGAATGTTAAAGCTGGGAAGGACCTTAGAACACATTAGAACACACAACATCAGAGTCAGAAGAGATCTTAGAATATAGATAGATCAGATCTGGAAGGAACCTTAGAATATAGGATGTTAGAGTTGAAAGAGACCTTAGAATGCAGAAAGGAGAATGTCAGAACGGGAAGGCTCCTAGTGCCATCTTTCCATCTGACTAAAGACTGGAGAGGGAAGCTGCCATTTCCAAAGTTAGGAGGTGGTAAAGCTGGACTTCAAACCCTGCTGTACTGAGCCCATTTCTGGTGCTCTTTCCACTGAGCCCAACTGCTCCTTCCCATCCCCAAATCTGATTGGGGGCCAAGCGCAGGAACTCCAGAGGGAGGGGGCCTCCCTTGGTCCAGGGGGGCATGGGTGGGGTTCCTGCCACCCCCTCCCCAGACCCCTCACAACAAGTCAGTGAGGTAGGCAGTGCGAGTGTTATCATCACCCTTTTACAGATGGGGAAACTGAGGCCCAGAGAAGTGATGTGGCTTGCCAAGGTCACCCAGCTAGTGAGTGGCAGAGCTGGGACTGGATCTCAGGTCTCCTGACTCCAATTCAGCGGTCTCCACACTCCCCCTTGCAACCACCTCCCAACCCTAGGTCATCTCCCAAGGGGACAGCGATTCCAGGAGCAGCCTGATATACAAGTATGTCATCCACGAGGACCTGCTGCCCCTCATAGGGAGCAACAATGTGCTCCTGGAAGAGACGGAGTCCTACGAGTGGGCCCTCAAGAGCTGGTCCCCGTGCTCGAAAACCTGTGGAGGAGGTGCGTCTGTCGTGCGGTCGGCCACACTGGCCCCGGACCCACTGTGGTCAGAGACAGAGACAGATTGACACAGAGACAGACAGACAGACAGACAGACAGAAGGGCAGTGGAGACCAGTCCGGGTGCCTGCCCTCATGGAGCTTACAGCTCCCATGACAGAGGGCTCTCTCAGGTCTGAGGGGAACAATGGCCAGCAGGGGCAGGGGATCAGGGTGCGCTTCCTCTTAGAGTAGGGGGGAGAAAGCTTACAGACTTCTATAGGCAGGAAGGACCTTAGAGATCATCCAGTCTAAGCTCACCCATTTTACAGTTGGGGTAACTGAGGCCCCGGGTCTCAGTGACTTTCCTAGGTAAAGGTGTCTGGATTTGGCCCATGGTCCCCTCATGGCTGATGAATCGTGTACCAGAAGGTCAGGCACCCCGCGCCTAGGGGACCACCTGGCTAAGGGCCAACGGAGCAGCTCAGGGGGGTCGTTCTGGCTGGAGAGCCGAGGAGGGGGACGTGGGGAGCACAGGATAAGGCTGGATCCCACAGCCCTTCATACATGTCAGGGAGGATAGACAGAAGCAGTGGGGGGAAGGCTGACAGGAAGAGCGGGGGTCACGGCCTGCCTTGTCCATCTCTGCTGGCCGAAGGTGACCCTGGGCCGGAGTTCTCTCACCAGGGACGTCACAGGTGCCGCCTCCCCAGCCAAAAAGGAGCCGGAGGCATCTCTGCCTGCCCACCCTCCCCCCGGGCTGCTCTAGGGGACGGTGCAAAACAGGAACTTCCCTGGAAGGCCCCGACCCTCGGGAGGCCGGCTTGGGCCTTACGTGGGACCCGGTGCCTGCCCTCAGGCGTCCTACAATTCAGAAAGGCAGATGAGACAGGGACACATCCCAGAGGAGGGAGAACTCGGGGGGAAGATGGGAGAGACGGGCCCCATTTCAGAGCTTGAGGAGTCAGGAGGGCTGCCTGGAGGAGGCCAAACTGGGTGAGATGCAGCAAGAAGCAACAAAGAGGTGCAGGGCAAGGGGTGACAGCCAAGAGGCAGGGCCAGGTTGGAAGAGTAAGTGTGTGTGTGTATGTGTGTGTATGTGTGTGTGTGAGAGAGAGAGAGAGAGAGAGAGAGAGAGAGAGAGAGAGAGAGAGAGAGAGAGAGAGA